>LR563779.1:0-82341 GCA_900536345.3 Caenorhabditis sp. 39 LS-2015 | reverse complement strand
CCAACTCAAAACATAGGCGCCATCGCGATCCCGGTTTTTGTCGGTACACAGCGCTGCATAAGATCGGCCGGCGCCCGCGCGCCTGCACGTGCGAGCTGCCCTCGCAAAAAGCGATCGAGTTGGAAACTCGTGCTTTTTTTTGGGCACACTGTTCGTGGCGAGACCAACGGGAGATGGAAGAGTTTCCGGCCAGCAGAAACTCTGCCATTGGGGGCGCAACGTCAGACAGAGGTAATATCACCCTTCCACGTACGTTTTGCTTAAGATTCTGGATATCAACCTGCTCAACAAAGGCGTTCAACTCGGTTCAAAACGCCATGCTCCTCGCTCCTGGAGACCAAAAACTGAAGATGAATGTTGAGTTGGGGGCGTCGTGTCAAGTGCGATTTTTTCGAAGACTACTTTGGCTTGGAGTGGAAGGTGAATGGCATTTCTACCAAAAATGGAACTCAAAGCGCTTTGGAATTGAAGATAACCCTCCGAATTTGGTGAGCATCAATTCTGATTCTACTGGGAAGAAGTTGGATTTGAAGTTTTGGAAGGAATCTGAAGATTGTTATGGCTGCGTTTCCACTAGTGAAGCTTCTGGTTCCATTGAAGACGTGCTCCGGTTTGTTGAGCACGTGGCAAATCTCTTTTATGGTACTGTCAGTGAATTATCGATTTCCCCCGAGCGTACGTGTCATTTGGAATCTATTCAATCGATCGATTCGCTTAGAAAAAGCGATGCTGTGACTATAAATGAAGGAACACTGGATCATGATGCCATGCGTCGATGTCTAGAGGGTTTTGATGCAGAAAAACTGAATTTCAAGTGCTCCGTTGATGCAAACTTCAATTTCCAAGAAATTCGAATACCCGATAATGTCACCGTTCGAATCTGCGCCTTGTTTGACAACCCGATACGAATGGCTTATCAATGTAGAGGATTGTTATTGGAAAATTGCGAAATGTCACAGGAAGACCTCGATCAATTCTTGTGTGATTGGAAGGAGAATGATAGCCGGATGACGCAGAAATTGACGCTAACCAGGGTTACAACTGGGAACAAAGAATCACACGGGATTTACGATAGTCGTTGGAATCGCAACTGGCGACAGGAACAGTGGCACTTGGAGAATATACTTCTGGTATTGCAAGAGTAAGATTTTTGGATTTTTGAAGGAACAATCATCTTGAAATAACGAATCAATTCTTCCAGCCTCTTGCAACCGCCTAAACGAGCTCTTGACCCATTTCCAACTCTACTTTTCAAACGAAAAACCGATGGAATGATGCTCCAAGTGCGCCACGGATCGTGGAGATCTACCTCTGATTTGTTCATCTCGACTTTTTTCAAAAAGCCACTGGAAGATTTTACTTACTTACTTCCTTAGTAAGTAAGTGAGAATTCCAGTATCGATTATGAATAAAATGTTCATTTGCAAACTGCTGATCACTTGTAGCCAGCGATTAGAATCCATTCTGGCACCTTTCCATCATAAAATGCGCTATTCTGATGAAGAGAAGTGTGCGCGGTGATCCACCATCCGGGTCCCCATTCTAGCCAACTGTTAACCGATCTTATCACCACGTCGTGATTCTTTCGAATCATTCCCATGAATTCGGCATTGTCAACTCGACTGCTCATTAGGTCGCTTCTTGTGAATTCGGCAACTTTTATAACGTCAGGAAGGACTGGGAGGAGGAGAAGTTTCATCTGTTCGAAATTACAGAGGGATTGTCCAAGTAGGCCTTATTAGTCTTATCAGTGTAATAATTTCCCTTCATTTCAGCATCCAAGTGGCCAATAATCACGCTTTTCATAAAAACAGTGTATGCTTCAAAGAGTCTTTTGTTTCCGCAGAAAAACGTTTTCCACTGAGACACATTGACAAACGAAAAGAAGATAGATGATCAAACTAGAGACAAAGATTTTAAAAAGATGCAGACGGCAACCTCACTTTACACTGACGCACACATCTACGAGGGCAGCGATGAGAAAAACGTGTGTCGGGTTCACATTTTTCCGAAACTTTTACGGTTTACAAGAGGACGCAAAAAATGATTACTTATAGACAGTGTTCAGAATCCTTAGATCTTGAAGTCTTAAAGTCTTTGGGTGATAACAGTTAGGAGGACATACCCTTACAAGTTTAGCTTTCCAATCCCAAAACTATCCTTGCAAAACGCTATGGACCCCAGCACCGTCCGGTACTCGTGCAATGACTCGACTGTACCATGTTATGTTCCCTTTTGATACGATGACTTTGTAAGTTGAAAAGTTAAAAGTCTCCCTCCGTACAAACAAGATTGACTTGCCAGTTTGCTTCAGTGTTGCGAATTACCATACAAAAATCCGACAGTGAGTAGTTAACAGAAACATTCATTAAACACAGCTAATCGTTTGTTTAAATTTGGAGAAACGAGGTGATCACTTGTAGCCAGCGATCAGAATCCACGCTGGGACCTTTCCGTCTTTAAAATAGCGGTTTTGATGTAGAGAAGTGTGCGCGGTGATCCACCATCCAGGTCCCCATTTTCGCCAACTGTTAACCGATCTTATCACCACATCGTGATTCTTTCGAATCATTCCGACAAACTCTGCGTTTCCGATGCGTTTTCCTATCAATGAACCCGGAAATTCGTTAAATTCGTGCTTACTGAAAATTTGAATAAACGAATGTATGTGCATATCTCTAACGTTTCGCAACCCTAACTTACCACGGAATAGTATCATGTCTGCACGTCTCAACTTGAATCTCCATTTTCTCCAAGTCTTCTGGAGTCTGCCAGTGTCCGTCGTTCATCTGTAGACTTCTGTACACAACAACATTGCACTTGCCACGTCGAAATGAGTATATAGTTTGGTTCTCGTTCCCATAGAAGGAGTGTTCCGCGTATGTGCCACAATCGTTGTAGACGATGATGTAGAAGGAGTCTCTGAGGTTTGGAACGTTATAACTTGACAGTAAGGGATGCTACAAAGAAGTTGTCAACTTGTAAAACGTTCCAAATTTTGCGTAGACCAAGTTTGTAGTTGACAACTTTTTTCTATCTCTACGTTCATTGTGTCAAATTCATTGCCGTACTTCGTACCAATCTCGTTGATCTTATCTCGTAGAATATTAGCTTTTTCCTCATTTCCAACGTGTTGATAGTGGTCCTGAGTATGATGAATCAAATTTTCGACTTCATTTGGCCAATATCCTAACAATGATAAACTGATTAGGTATTAATAAGAGAAAAGTTAAAAACATGAAAGACTCACCCATCGTTCTGCGATTTTCCATGCCAACGTCTGATGAAACACGCGGGTCTTTTAACCGTTTGCGTGTCCTTGAACTGTTCCTCAATGAGAAATGTTCCTAGTCATGCGTGTGGAAGGGGGCGTGGTTTGTTTGCAGCAAAAGATCAGATGAGGAAGAGAAACAAGTATAAAACAGCAGCACACACCACTAATAGACAATGAGCCAGAGATGTCGGGTAAGTTCCTTCTCTTTTTGAAACTCTTACACACGGAGGTCCAGCGAATGCGCCGACAGAAATTGCGAGAGATGCCGAAATTACACACCGGCGACCGAGAGAGCGCGAGAGAAAGTACTCCCTGGAACTCCGCGCTACATGCAAATCTATAATTTTCCTTTTATTTTTTAGATCAAATAAGAACCACCAATGACGCAATTTCGGTGACCAACAACATGCTGAAAACTGTGGACGGCTTCATTCAAGACAAAGAGCTCCATGCTGTACTTTTATCACAAATCAAGGCAATTGTGCCAGCTGGAGAGTTGATAAAATGTGTTTTGGATCTTGTGACCCCGAAGCGACCGGATCCGGTGATGCTGAAATTGTTCGAACTGGAGAAGCAGATTCACAGGTTGGAGGAGAAGATCAACCAGCAGTTTGCAGAGATGAAGGCGTTCATCACTGAACATCACTTTTACTCGGTACGCTTTCCAAAGAACATTATCATTTTTATCAACTTATCACAGGAATGCGTTCAACCGGCTGCCACGATGATGAAATTCTTGCGAGATGTTACTTCGAATCCTTGTCATCACAGCTTGGGAATCTTTAAAGCCAATTCTCATAATCCAACTCCACTGGCCTGTGCTTATGTAACTTTTAGCGGTTTTTCATCAATATTTTGACAAAGTATATTCCAGAAAGTGATCAGTTTTCTCGAACAGGATTCTACAAATCCTCTCAAGATGGCCATGAGAGCTGACCCGCTACAAAAAATTCCGACTTTCAACAAGTGGCGGGGCATTTTTCTAGATGTTCTCAACAAACTGGTAACATTTGTCATGTTTTTATCACTAGACTGATAAGTTAAACTGGTAACTATAACTTGCAGTTGTACCTGGAAAGTATGGTCAACGGAATGTTCTGGGACAAGAACATGTACGGACCGAATCAGTTGGCCGAGAGAATCGTTCAATTCAATGGGCTGATGAGACAATGGGAGATGGATTATCGGAAGAATAAGGTTTGTTTTTTTTTATTAGATGCGAAAACTATCAACGAAAACTTTTACTTTTCAGAAAATGTTCTGGCCGAGAGGAGTTGAAAATCTGATTCATAGCACTCAAGACCATTATCAACACGTTGGCAATGAGCCAAAGGCAAATATTTTGCAACAAGAGATAGACAAGATACTGACAAAGTGAGCATAGCTAAACAGAGTTATCAGGTTGCAATGTTTCATAATTTAGTGACTCCTTCTACATCATCGTCTACAACGATTGTGGCACATACGCGGAACACGCTTTCAATGGAAACGAAGACCAAACTATCTATTCATTTCGACGTGGCAAATGTAATGTTGTTGTCTATAGAAGTCTACAGATGAACGACGGACATTCGCAAACTCCAAAAGACTTGAAGAAAATGGAATTGCAAGTGGAGTCGTGCAGACATGACACTGTGCCGTGGTATTATGATTTTCAAATTTCCTTTCCTTCTATTCGTTTTTCCAGTCAACGCGAATTTGGTGACTTCCCCGGTAAGCTAATGAGCAGTCGAGTTCACAATGCCGGATTCATGGGGATGATTCGAAAGAATCACGGTGTGGTGATAAGATCGGTTAACAGTAGGCTAGAATGGGGACCCGGATGGTGGATCACCGCGCACACTTCTCTTCATCAAAACCCCCGTTATAGTGATGGAAAGGTCCCAGTGTGGATTCTGATCGCTGGCTACAAATGATCATCTCGTTTCTCCAAGCTTAAACGAACGATTAGCTGTGTTCAATAAACGTTTATGTAAACTTTTTTCGTGTTCATATTTCAGATTGAAAAAAATTGAAAAAAGACATTGGAATTTCCCATTGGAAGACCTTTAACGGTTCGTGTGTCCTTGAACTGTTGAGTAACTAATTTGCATCAGAATTCTGAGATGCGAAACAGCACGAACTTGTTTTTCCAATGCAAAAATTTGACCGTGATGTGAGGGAAAGAGGGGGAGGTCGGCTGCAAGAAAAAGAAGATAGAGAATCAAACTAGAGACGAACCTTGGCAAGAAACGTGAGACGACAGGTGAGTCGTTCTTCTCAATCTTTAAATGAACTTCTGCAATTTTTGTTGTTTAGTAGTCGCAAATGACACACTCGGTGACCAAAACCCTGCTGAAAACTGTTGGCAAAGTTGGTCAAGATCGAAAGCTCGCAGAAGAACGGATAAAATGCGTTTGGGGCACGTGACTCCGAAACGGCAGCATCAGGTTATATCTCTGTTCAATTTTCAGGCAGTATGAACTTGATGGAATTCTGGTACATTGATGAGAAAACGCAGACAATTTGATGATAAGATATTCTCAAATGAAACCACTTTTTGCCATATTTTTTGTGTTTCTTCCGAAAAATTCGATAAGACAGTTACTGTGTACATACTTACCACGGGATACTGTCATGCTTGCAACACCCTACTGCCAACTCTTTCCGAATTTTCTCCCTTCTATGAGGAAGAGCTACAATCGTTGTATCCGATAATGTAGAAGAAGTCGCCGAAGTTTCATATCTTGACAATGGGAATGTTTGGGGAAAGTTGTCAATAAGTACGCTTATATATCTTGCCAAATTTTTCCCTAGTTGAGCTTTCAAATCCACCTTTTCCTTATTCCCAACGTCCTCCCAGTTGACCCGAATGCTATGAATCAGATCTTGAAAAAAGTTAACATAAACGTTTATTGAACACAGCTAATCGTTCGTTTAAGTTTGGAGAAACGAGATGATCACTTGTAGCCAGCAATCAAAATCCACGCTGGAACCTTTCCATCATGAAAAAAGGGGTTTTGATGAAGAGAAGTGTGCGCGGTAATCCACCATCCGGGTCCCCATTCTCGCCAACTGTTAGCCGATCTTATCACCGCATTGTGATTCTTTCGAATCATTCCCATGAATCTGGCATTGTTAACTCGACTGCTCATTAGATTGCCGGGAAATCCATCGAAAGAGGAGCGGCTGAAACACAATATATTCAAATTGAAATTCAGTTTAAGAACTCACCACGGAACAGTGTCATGTCTGCACGACTCAACTTGCAATTCCATTTTCACCAAGTCTTTTTGAGTTTCCCAATGTCCGTCGTTCATTTCTAGACTTCTATACACAACAACATTGCACCCGCCACGTCGAAACGAATATATAGTTTGGTCTTCGTTCGCATTGAAAGCGTGTTCCGCATAAGTGCCACAGTGGTTGTAGACGATGATGTAAAAAGAGTCGCTGGAGTTTTGAAAGTTATAACTTGACAATAAGGACTTTTCAGCCTCTTCACGCTCACTTTGTCAGAATCTTGTCAATCTCTCTTTGCAAAATATTCGCCTTCTCCTCATTGCCAACGTGTTGAAAATGGTCTTGAGTTCTATGAATCAGATCCTCAACCCCCCTCGGCCAGAATGATTTCTAAAATTTTATATTTATCACTTATCAGTGATAAGTTACCACTATTCCAATCAATCCAACCTTATTGCTCTCATAATCCTCCTCCCATCGTCTTATCAGCCCATTGAATTGAACGATTCTCTCGGCCAGTTGATTCGGTCCGTACATGTTCTTGTCCCAGAACATTCCGTTGACCATGCTTTCCAGGTACAACTGCAAGTTATAGTTACCAGTCTAACTTATCAGTCTAGTGATAAAAACATGACAAATGTTAGGGGACATATCAGATATTTTTCAAATTTTTGTGGGATAAAGAGCACCTAAAACCAAGTCGATTGTCAAAATTCCAGATCCCACTTTTTGGTTTTACGGAAGTTATGATGCCTTGAAGGTAGTATTTCTTCAATATAGCCGCACTTTTGCACTAAACGCGATCTTCAAAACATCATAACTTCCGTAAAACCAAAAAATGGGATCTGGAATTTTGCCAATCGACTTGGTTTTTAGTGCTCTTTATCCCATAAAAGTTTGAAAAATATCTGATATATCCCCTAAAATGACCTCCCTTGTTAGTGATAAGGATTCGAATCAAATGACGTTACCAGTTTGTTGAGAACATCTAAGAAAATGCCCCGCCACTTGTTGAAAGTTTCCTTGGTTTGCAGCGGATCGGCATTCATAGCCATCTTGAGAGGATTCGTGGAATCCTGTTCAAGAAAACTGATCACTTTCTGGAATTTACTTGGTCAAAATGAAAGACTGCTAAGCTTTACATAAGCACAAGCTTGTGGAGTTGGATTATGAGAATTGGCTCTAAAGATTTCCAAGCTGTCAGTGCAAGGATTCGAAGTGACATCCCGCAAGAACTTCATCATTGTGGCAGCCGGTTCAACGCATCTCTGTGATAAGATTGATAAAAATGATAATGTTCTTTGAAAAACGTACCGAGTAAAAGTGATGTTCAGTGATGAACGCCTTCATCTCTGCGAACTGCTGGTTGATCTTCTCCTCCAACCTGTGAATCTGCTTTTCCAGTTCGAACAATTTCAGCATCACCGGATCTGGTCGCTTCGGGGTCACAAAACCCAAAATACACCTTATTAGTTCTCCAGCTGGCACAATTGCCTTGATATGTGATAAAAGTTTGTCATGAAGCTCTTTGTCTTGAATGAAGCCGTCCACAGTTTTCAGCAGGTTGTTGGTCACCCAAAGTGCGTCATTGGTGATTCTTATTTGATCTAAAAAATGAATGGAAAATTACAGATTTTCACGTAACACCGAGCTCCAATTGCGCTTGCCAGTTCGTTTTGTTGTTTGACTTTACTTCCTCTCGCGCTCTCTCGGTCCCGACAAGTAATTTCGGCATCTCTCGCGCTGCAGCAAGCCAAGGACTTGGCGAGCGCAATTTCTGTCGGTACACTTGCTGGAACTCGGGCGTGTAAGAGTTTACAAAAGAAAAGGAACTTACCCGACATCTCTGGCTCATTGTCTATTAGTGTTGTGTGCTGCTGTTTTATACACTTTTTTCTTCCTCATTTGATCTTTTGCCGCAAAGCCACGCCCCCTTTCGCGAGGATTTCTGAGGAACAGTTCGAGGACACGGGAACGGTTAAAGGACTCGAGTGTTTCATCAGACACATTAAGATACGTTGGTATTCAAAATTGCAGAACGATGGGTGAGTCTTTCTTTACTTGTCATCATCTAATCAGCTTGTCATTCATAGGGTATTGGCCAAATGAAATCGAGAACTTGATCCATGATACTCAGGACCATTATCAACACGTTGGAAATGAGGAAAAAGCTAATATTCTTCGAGATAAGATCAACAAGATTGATACGAAGTGAGCGTGAAGAGGCTGAAAAGTCCTTATTGTCAAGTTATAACGTTCAAAACTCCAGAGACTCGTTCTACATCATCGTCTACAACCATTGTGGCACTTACGCGGAACACTCTTTCAATGCGAACGAAGACCAAACTATATATTCGTTTCGACGTGGCGGGTGCAATGTTGTTGTGTATAGAAGTCTAGAAATGAACGATGGACACTGGCAGACTCCAGAAGACTTGGAGAAAATGGAGATTCAAGTGGAGACGTGCAGACATAACACTGTTCCGTGGTAAGTTACAATTAGGGTTACGAAATTGCGAAATGCCAACTTTCAGTCGGTTCGAATACGACGGATTTCCGGGTTCATTGATGGGAAAACGCATCGAAAGCGCAAAGTTTGTCGGAATGATTCGAAAGAATCACAATGTGGTGATAAGATCGGTTAACAGTTGGCGAGAATGGGGACCCGGATGGTGGATCACCGCGCACACTTCTCTTCATCAAAACCCCTTGTTCCTCGATGGAAAGGTCCCAGCGTGGATTTTGATCGCTGGCTACAGGTGATCATCTTGTTTCTCCAAACTCCAACGAACGATTAGCTGTGTTAAATAAATGTTTCTTTTGACTGTCGGATTTGTGTATTTTAACATTGAAGCAAACTGACAAGTCCATCTCGTTTGTTGTTGATTGCTAGGAAAACTTTCAACTTTTTAAGTCACTGTCTTAAAGGAACACATGGGACTGTCGAATGATTGTGCGAGTATCGGACGATGCTGGGTCTATTCAAGATTTGTTTTGGGTTGGAAAAACTTAATTTGTGAGGGTATGACCTGCTAATTGTAAGGACTCAAAGACTTAAGGACTTTAAACCCAAGGATTCGGAAGTTTTGCTTTTTCACAAAAAAGTTGAGAAAAAGGGTGTGTGTCGGTATAAGTTTGCCTTTGTCCTATCGAGTTCCAACGACAAACAGACGTTCGGTGTGAAATTTTTTCTTTATCATTGTCTCTAGTTTGATCATTTATCTTCTTTTTTCGTCAATATTTCTGTTTGTCAATGTGGCTCAGGAGTGTTTACGGGTAGACTTTGGTCTCCGTTTACAATTAGTCTTGCCAGAGCTGGCCACTTACATCACCCCCGCCACCACACACCTACGAGGGAAAGGATAGAAACATGGATTCTATGCAAGGTAGATTGAGAACCCTGGGCCCCACCGAGCACAAAATCTTGCCGTTGTGTTCCCATCGTCCGGGTTTGAGGATTGTTATTCCAAAGTGATAAAACCCAACCCTCTATTGCTATCTGAACTCTCCTTATTCCATCCCAAATCTACCTCACTACTTATTTTCTGTTCAATCTACCCAACGATGCAAGTCAAGCAGTTACTCAGACCATGCCGAAAGTCAAGCAGATTGTGATCCCTACTGGATGAGAGCGGGTCTTTGGTTAGTATATCCATCCGCTGGTCTTGAAAAATCGCGCGAACTCGACTCGACCTCAGGTGTAACCGCGGGGATCCCAACAGGGGTAGTTTAGGGAACATCCTAGTGCCACCTGCGGGGCTCCTTAACCATCCCTGTAGGGAGTCCTATATCGCCGACTCCGCCCATTTTGCCCCTGTAGGGATTCCCGCAGTTACACCTGAGACTCGAGTCGTAACAAGTGAGCATAATACTTAGTGCTTAAAGTCCTTAATTCTTCAGGTTCTAACAGTTAGGAGGTTATACCCTCACAAATTTAACGTTTCCAATCCCAAAACTAACCTTGGTTAGACACCAGCACCGTCCGATACTCGCACAATCATTCGACAGTATCATGTATCCCGTTGAGACGGTGACTGTGTAAGTTGAAAGTCTTCGCACTCACAATCAACAAAATAAAATTCTAGCCGCCACCTCATGTCAGCCGTACAAAACGCTGGAATCGTTATTCAAATTGATTCCGGTGATCAACCCATTATGTACCATATGATCTGAACGAGAAGAAGAGTGCGTTATCTGTGAGAGCTAATCTTAATTAGGGAAAAAGAAAACTTAATACATAGAAACGTTTATCAACCACAATTAATTGTTTGTTTGACCTTGCCTAGAACCCATGTTTCTATCCCTTTCTTCGTATGTGTGTGGTGGCGGGGGTGATGTAAGTGACCAGCTCTGGCAAGACTGAACAGAGACCGAATCTCTCTCTAAACGCTCCTGAGCAACATTGACAAACAAAAGTATTGACGGCTTGCGAAAAAAAGATATATGATCAAACTAGAGACAATGCTAAAAAAAAGTTACATTCTGAACGTCTGTTTGTCGTTGGAACTCGATAGGACAAAGGCAAACTTATACCGACACGACATGGGTTGGAGGAGAAGATCAGCGGGCAATTTTTTGAGTTCGACAATGAAAAACGCGACCGTAAGAATTTAATAGCCGAATAGATGCTCGAAAATTGAGAAAAAGCAAAAGTTAACAGAAATGTTTATTGTGACACAGCTAATCGTTCGTTCAAAAACGAGGTGATCACTTGTAGCCAGCGATCAGAATCCACGCTGGGACCTTTCCATCACGAAAACGGGGATTTTGATGAAGAGAGGTGTGTGCGGTGATCCACCATCCGGGTCCCCATTCTCGCCAACTGTTAACCGATCTTATCACCACGTCGTGATTATTTCGGATCATTCCGACAAACTTTGTGTTTCCAATGCGTTTTCCTATCAATGAACCCGGAAAATCGTCGAATTTGAACCGACTGAAAATTGGAAGATACATATGTACATATCTTTAAAGTTTCACAACCCTGACTCACCACGGAATAGTATCATGTCTGCACGTCTCAACTTGAATCTCCATTTTCTCCAAGTCTTCTGGAGTTCGCGAATGTCCGTCGTTCATTTGTAGACTCCTGTACACAACAACATTACATTTGCCACGTCGGAACGAATAAATCGTTTGGTCTACGTTCGCATTGAAAGAGTGTTCCGCGTAAGAGCCACAATCGTTGTAGACTATGATGTAGAAGGAGTCTCTGGAGTTTGGAACATTATAACTTGAGAATTACGAATGCTAGGAAGAAGTTGTCAACCACAAAAATGTTTCAAATTTTGTGTAGATTAATTTTGTAATTGGCAACTTTTTTGTATCTCTACGTTCACTTTGTCAAAATCATTGACAATCGTGCCTCACTTTGTATCAATCTTGCTGATCTTATCTCGTAGAATATTAGCTTTTTCCTCATTTCCAACGTGTTGATAATGGTCCTGAGTATCATGGATCAAATTTTCGATTCTATTTGGCCAATATCCTAACAATGATAAACTGATTAGATACTGATAAGAAAAAGGTTAAGAACAAGACTCACCCATAGTTTTGCGAATTTGAATACCAATGTGTCTTAATGGGTCTGATGAAACACGCTGGCTGGTCTTTTAACCGTTCCTCAGAGGTGGGATTAATGAGGAATATTTACTAACGAGAGGGGGCGTGGTTTTGCGGCAAAAAATCAACTGAGGAAGAAAAAAAGTGTATAAAACAGCAGGACACAACACTAAACAACACAGACGACGAGCCAGAGATGCCGGGTAAGTTCCTTTTCTTTTCTAAACTCTTGAACACGGAGGTACAGCAAGTGCGCCGACAGAAATCGCGCTACCCAAGTATTTTGGCTCGCCGCGAGATGCCGAAATTACTCGGCGGCGAACGGAGAGAGCGAGAGAAAGTACAGTCAAACAACAAAATGAAGCATTGAGCGCCGGATTGTTGTCAGCGCACTCTCTGGAATTCGGTGTTACATGAAAATCTGTAATTTTCCATTTTGAGATGAAATAAAAACCACCAATGACGCAATTTCGGTGACCAACAACATGCTGAAAACTGTGGAAGGCTTCATTCAAGACAAAGAGCTCCATGCTGTACTTTTATCACAAATCAAGGCAATTGTGCCAGCTGGAGAGTTGATAAAATGTATTTTGGGTCTTGTGACACCAAAACAACCAGATCCGGTGATGCTGAAATTGTTTGAACTGGAGAAGCAGATTCACAAGTTGGAGGAGAAGATCAACCAGCAGTTTGCAGAGATGAAGGCGTTCATCACTGAACATCACTTTTACTCGGTACGCTTTCCAAAGAACATTATCATTTTTATCAACTTATCACAGGAATGCGTTCAACCGGCTGCCACGATGATGAAATTCTTGCGAGATGTTACTTCGAATCCTTGTCATCACAGCTTGGGAATCTTTAAAGCCAATTCTCATAATCCAACTCCACTGGCCTGTGCTTATGTAACTTTTAGCGGTTTTTCATCAATATCATTCTTATAATACAAAAGAGTAGTTGGAGGTACATCTGTCATTCATTCATTCTGTCCGCAATGGTTAAGAATAGGCGGCGGCGCCCATTTCGCCGTCCCTGATTGGTGTCGGCCGCGGCCCGAGTATAAATAGCGCGTGCCCGGTTCAATTACCCAACTTGAGTTGATCAAAGTGTAGTATCTGTTCTTATCGTATTAACTACGGTATGCACTCGAATGAGTGTAATAAAGGTGATATGACTTTTCGAACCTCTTTTTCAACCAAATATACCGTGTGATACGAATTTTGAAAGCTCTTCGTCTGGAGAGACAAGAAATGTGAGCAACTAGCCAAGCGGACCTCCGGTTCAAAAGTTATGAGCGATTGAATTAGAAAACCTAAGCAAAAATGAAGACTACGGGGCGGATTTCGTTTCTCTTTTGAGGAAAATGAGGGGAAACACGTTTTCTACTTTTGTTCCACTGATCAAGAAAGTTCAGACCAGGAAAAAACGTTTTAGTGCATGTGCGGAGTCGAACTCGCGGCCTCTCTACTGCGCGCTGCCATCACTATCCACTAGGCTGTCGGCATTCGGTCAGTTATTCGACAAGGGAGACGGGTGCGGGCAACCACTCCTGCTGTCCCTCATTTGGTAAACGTAGAGAAACCTATCGATTGAAATCCGAAGAGGAGTACAAAATGTGGATAAACCTAGATCTCAACCAGAGTAGTGTGGAATACCGCTGTTCGTGTTCCGATTTCTACTGTTAAACTTCACTACTTGCGTTTGAACTTTTTTCCGTCTTTGAGAAATCAAGCGTTTTGCTAATTTAGTTCACTAGAAAACAGAAGGCATTATTGTTTTCTGGGAAAATGAGCTACTTGGCCTAGAAAAAAAAGCGCTTCGAGAGTTGCGTACCGCATCGCGGCTTGAATTTTCTAGGACAATGCTCATTTTCCCAGAAAACAACAATAGAGTTCCTCATCGAGTCAAGCTTTGACTTAAATTGTCTCACGCCGCTCAAATGAATACAGCTCGATCCTATTATCTGTTCCGGAGATTGTAAGTGGTGAGATTCAAATGATATAAAACTACTCAATATTTCGTCCTTTCAACTGCCAAGGGTCACTACTATCCATCAGGCTATCAGTACTCTGTTGGTTTCCAATTAGTGGGACAGGCGCAAGTTTCTCTTTCGGTGTTTCAATTTGGTGCTTAACGCAGAAAACGTATTCATACTGCCAGTGTCTGTTTATAATCAGTCCACTCAGCAAAAATTTGGCGAATGATTAGCGAACAGGCATGTTAATTCGGCGAACGGACCACCACCCGCTCGCCGATTGTCCGCCTTAGTTTCTCTTCTGTGAAAAGCGAGGTGCATTCGGCGAACGGGCCATTTCAGCAAATTGTTAGTTCGCCAATCGTGGCATGCTCGCCGGTGTTTCGAAATTCGCCAGTTTGCAACCGCAACGTTTTTGGGAGCCCTATTGGAGTAAAAATTGAAAAGACGAAAACCCGGAGTAAAGCTTTGAAACGCCAAAAAGTCTTTCACAATTTTGACTTCTACCTGTTGAAATTTTTGAAGCAACTGTTTAAGTGGAGTACACCTAGACAATGTTCTTCTCTGCAGTTTTAAGGCTCAAAAAACTGAATCGTGGATAGAAGTAAGCAGGTTATTCATAAACGATCTTTTGAGGTTTGAACATGCGTGCATGCGGCACGGAGTTCCGGGGAGTGCGTCGCCGACAATCGCGCTTGCCGGCACTCAGTGCATTTTTTTGTTGTCTAACTGCGTACTTTCTCTGCCGCTCTCCGGTCGCCGGCGAGTTATTTCGGCATCTCTCGCGCTGCTGCGGGCCGAGAGATTTCAATAATGCATTCGAATGGGAGAGGCGCAGACGAAAAAGATTAACCATTGACCAAGCGAGCGCGATTGTCAACGACGCACTCCCCGAAACTCCGTGTGCGGCCAGAAAAACCAACAGCGCTGCTGAGTAGAAATAGTACCGGTTGGTACCTTACTGTTATCGAACGCAACCGATCGTACAAGTAAAAATCAATCGAATAACTATGGACCAGTAGCGAAACTGTATCACCTTACAATTAGATCGGCTAAAACTCTCACGTCAATCGGAACTCCGAGTAGACGTCTCAAGAGACATGTCTTTGAATTCCTATAAAAATCTTTCTATTTCTGTACATGATAGGAAACACTAATTAGGAGTAGTCTAGAATAAGCGTAATCCAGCTGGAAACGGCGGCGATAGCCGCCGGAGCCAGGCTGGTTTTGAACAAAGTATATTCCAGAAAGTGATAAGTTTTCTTGAACAGGATTCTACAAATCCTCTCAAGATGGCCATGAGAGCTGACCCGCTACAAAAAATTCCGACTTTCAACAAGTGGCGCGGCATTTTCTTAGATGTTCTCAATAAACTGGTAACATTTTTCATGTTTTTATTACTAGACTGATAAGTTAAACTGATAACTATAACCTGCAGTTGTACCTGGAAAGTATGGTGAATGGAATGTTCTGGGACAAGAACATGTACGGACCGAATCAGTTAGCCGAGAGAATCGTTCAGTTCAATGGGCTGATGAGACAATGGGAGATGGATTATCGGAAGAATAAGGTTTGTTTATTTGATTCAATGCGAAAACTAACAACGAAAACTTATACTTTCAGAAAATGTTCTGGCCGAGAGGAGTTGAAAATCTGATTCATAACACTCAAGACAATTATCAACACGTTGGCAATGAGGAGAAGGCAAATATTTTGCGAAGAGAGATTGACAAGATTTTGACAAAGTGAGCATAGCTACAGCAAAGTTGTCAAGTTGCAATGTTTTATTATTTAGTGACTCCTTCTACATCATCGTCTACAACGATTGTGGCTCTTACGCGGAACACTCTTTCTATGCGGAAGAAGACCAAACTATATATTCATTTCGACGTGGCAAATGTAATGTTGTTGTGTATAGAAGTCAACAGATGAACGACGGACATTCGCAAACTCCAAAAGACTTGAAGAAAATGGAATTGCAAGTGGAGTCGTGCAGACATGACACTGTTCCGTGGTGAGTTCTTAAACTGAATTTCAATTTGAATTTTATTGTGTTTCAGCCGCCATACTTTCGAAGGATTTCCCGGCACACTAATGAGCAGTCGAGTTAACAATGCCAGATTCATGGGAATGATTCGAAAGAATCACAATGTGGTGATAAGATCGGTTAACAGTTGGCGAGAATGGGGACCCGGATGGTGGATCACCGCACACACTTCTCTTCATCAAAACCGCAATTTTCGTGATGGAAAGGAACCAGCGTGGATTCTGATCGCTGGCTACAATTGATCATCTTGCCTCTCCAAACTCAAACGAACGATTAGCTGTGTCACAATAAACATTTCTGTTAACTTTTGCTTTTTCTCAATTTTCGAGCAACTATTCGGCTATTAAATTCTTACGGTTGCGTTTTTCATTGTCGAACTCAAAAAAACTGCACGCTGATTTTCTCATCCAACCCGTGTCGTGTCGGTGTAAGTTTGCCTTTGTCCTATCGAGTTCCAACGACAAACAGACGTTCAGAGTGGAACTTTTTCTTTATCATTGTCTCTGGTCTGATCATTTGTTTTCCCATACCGTCAATACTTCTGTTTGTCAATGTTGCTCAGTAGTGTTTACGGGTAGAAATTCGGTCTCTGTTTAGTCTTGCCAAAGTACGGCACTAACATCATTCGCTCCACCAGAATGGGGACCCAGATTATGGGTCACATCCGGGCATACTTTGTCTAATAAAAGCAACCTGACGTTTTCTGGAACACATCTGGAAAGGGTCTTTGGTTAGTATATTCATCCGCTGGTCTTGAAAAATTGCGCAATTTTTGATTTATTTTGCCTCCACGGATAATTGGATGAAGGAAGGAGAAGAAAAGAACCTGAAAGAGTGTTGCCACATGAATTTTGAGATGGGTTTGGTTGATAGCAGAACGGGAACAATGAAAAACGATGAGAAGTTGATGGAGACGCCCTGGCAGCGCCAAAAACGCCCTAGCAGCACTGAATGGACCAATTGAACTCGGTGAAGAAGCTGGTGTTGATGTTCATTGTTCTTCTGGTTTTGGCAATGAAAGCAATTATGACATAACATTAATTGTTATGATGTTATTACGCAAGGAATCTCTGTTCTGATCCTCGAGAAAGATTAAGCAAAACCGAGTACTTTGAAGATTGAGAATAGTGGGAAAAAACGGTATTGTATCACCAAATGGCTCTGGCAGACGCCCGGACAGCTACAAATCGCTTTAGCATCCATCAAATTGCTCTTCCAGCCCCAAAAACGCCCCGGCAGCCCACAAACCGCCCTGACAACAAGAAAATCGACTGTCATCCTAGAGTGTATGCATGCTTATCTTCAAAAATTTATGTATGTAGGCTGGTCTTTCAAAAATTGCGCGATTTTGAATAGGCTACGGACAATTGGATAGAAAAAAAAGAAGAAAACCTGTAAATGTGTTGCTACATGTATTTTGAGATGGATTTGGATGATAGGAAAACGAGAACGATGAAAAACGAAAAACGATGAGAAGTTGATGGAGACGTCTTGGCAGCACTAAAAACGCCTTAGCAACACCAAAATACTTCCAGCAGCACTAAAACTGCACTGACAGCCCCAAAACCTTCCTGATAGCACTAAATGGACCAATCGAACCCACTGAAGAAGCTGGTGTTGATGTTCGTTGTTTTTCTGGTTTTCTGGTTTTCAGCAGTGGCAGCAATTATGACATAGCATTAATTGGTATTATGTTATGTCTTACGCAAACATCTCTGTTTTGATCCTCGAGAAAGATTAGGCAAGACCAGGTACTTTGGCATCATCAAAATCGCTCTAATACTCTGAGCAGCTTGAAGATCATCCTGAAAACCCAAAAATTGCACTGGCAGTCCAAAAAACAGTCATACAGCTGTAAAATCGCCCCGAAAGTACAAAAGTTACCCTGGACACACTAAAACCGCGTTTTCACCTGGGAAATCTGGGTGACAGCTTTGAAAACAATATGGCAGCACCAAAATACTTCCAGCATCACCTATAACGTCCGGGGAGCACCAAGGAGGTGTTCCAATATACTGGCAGTATCAAACACATCTTTCCGGCGCCAAAAACCACCCCTACTGCTACAAAAACGTTATGACAACTGCAAATAAGTCCTCAGCAGCTCGCAGTTGCCAGGGCGTTTCTGGCAGTCCAAAAACCTCCCTGGCCGCATTCAATGAACCAATCAAACCCCACATCCAAAACTTCTTGTTTTTCTGATCTTTCCCGTCAAAACCATTATTACATAACACCCAATACCACATAACATAGGATTGCGCAGTTCCATTTCCCGAAGCAATTGCCCATCTTGTCCATCCTCGCGATCCTCGTCCGGTCCGATTTCGTGCCTGATGTAGTTCATTAAAAGACAGATGCCAATCCGCTAGAGATGGCTATCTTTGGCACAGGTAGGACAGGGATATATAAAAATCAGAAAATCGGGCGGATCCTTAAAGAACATGTGGCCATCGTATCGTTATTCTCGGGTGTTTCTGATCGTTGGGATGGTTTTAGCCGTCAATATTCTACTGTTGTCTTTTAGAAGGAATTGTGAGTTATTTCATTTTCCACAAAAAAATTTTCCTTTTTTTCAGATCCCCAACCCCTCCACCCCTTGAAAAACGACTCCTGCCACGTGGCAGACTGGAATCGCGTCGAGACCCAATCCATAAGCACTTCGATCCGCAGCAAGTTCTCCAGATGGCTATGGATGACCTTATCATTGTCGGATGAGGTAATCACTCAATATTTTCATTTTCAAATCCAATTTCAGCCTCTATTTCAGCACAATCAACCGTACACACCGCTGTCCATAATGGGGGCATATGTCTATCCCGACCATATTTCTGTCTCCATCTCCGCTCAATACATGGCAAAACAAAGAGTTTACTGTCGATACTATGACTGTAAGAAAACCGAAATCCCCGATGCCACGTGGCAATCCGTCGTGTTCCCGGAGTCGGTGGTTCATTGTCCGAGACGGAAAGCCGCGGAATTTGTGTCGGTGTCAAAGGAGAAACGAGGCGACGCTCCGACGCCAGTAAAATTGAGCTTCAGGGTTTTCCAGGGTAAATTTGAGGAGAAGATCTGATAAAAATGGGGGAATTTTGATTCAGAACCCGCTCACGAGCTGGCGATTTGTGTGGCTCCGTTGTTTGGAAGTGAGCCAAAGTGGCTGCAGATTGCAGAGTTTGTGGAGCACCATAAGTTGGAGGTAGGCAAGGGGAATTGACTTGGCAGTACCATATAGCCCTGGCAGCACTAATACTGACCTAGCAGCACCAACATCGCCCTAACAGTACCATAATTGCTATGGCAGCCCAAAAATTGCGCTAGCAGCATCAAAAACGTCTCGGCAGCACTAAGACTGCCTTGACAGCTCCAAAATGGACCTGGTAGCACTAAAAAGGCTCTGGCAGTACCATATGTGACCTGACAGCACTAAAAATGCTCTAGCAGCACCAAAATTGCTTTAGCAGCCCGAAAATCGCCCTGGTAGTACCATAATCAACCATCATCTTTAAAAATCGTTCTCGATCTAATTCGCCACATTTGTTGCGCAAGTTTTGCCGCGTCTTTGGACGTTTATCTGATGCCACATACCCTTAAAAATCCAGTTCCCGATCTTTTGCGTGATTTTCGAAAAATCGGATAGAACACGAACATTGGTCAGCTGAATTATTGGCCTTTTGGTGGATCAGAGGGGATTCCTGGCAGTACCATAGTCGCATGGGCAGCACTAAAAACGCCATAGCAACAGCAAAAACTACCTAACAGTACCATAACTGTCAATTTTCAGGGCGCCACCTACTTCTACTTCTCAGTGGGTACCATTTCCGAGTATGATCGTCAAATTTTGGATTACTATGAGAATCTTGGAGAGGTGGATGTGAAAGTGTTGGCCGATAAGTATGAGAAACCGTATTATGCATGGCATAACTTCCAGTTACAAGTAAGTGGGGGACTGGAAGCACACAAAGACTTCTTGCAGTACCATGAAGCGCCTGGCAGCCCCAAAAGGCTTCTAACAGCTCTAAAAATGCCCCAGCAGTGCCAAAACGTTTTTGGCTGCACCAAAATCACCCTGGCAGGCCCAAACTCTCAAATTCTTCCAGGACTGCCACCTCCGCAGTAAATACCACTCCAAATGGACGGCCTTCATCGATATCGACGAGCGAATCGCCACTGTCAACCGCCCGTTCATAGATTTGCTTCGAATTACTGATAACGGACTGATAGCAGAGATCCAACTGCCAATTCTGAATCTTATCAAAGACCAAGATGCTCCAGAACGATATCAGTCCGCTTATCACTTGAAAAACGATCTGGAATTTGAAAAGTTCATCAGCAGCGCCGATCCGACTTGGAACGCTTCCAAGGCGCTGATAAGAAGTGATAAGGTCGGCATCATGTCGACACATTATGCAATTGCTAAGGAATCCGGTTTCAAGACTGTCAGTTTGGACTCCTCGCAGGCAGTTGTCAGGTAACCCGGGTTTTATCAGTTCCTTATCACCTTCTTATCACTTCAGACATTACCGCTCAACTCAGCGCCGTTCGAGCGGCAAAAACTGGCACCAGATACCTCAAGCTGACGGGCAACTCTTGAAATTCACAAATCGACCTTTGGACTCTGAATTTGCTGGAAAATTAGCCGAAAATATCCTGAAAACCGTGGAAAATGTGTATGGAAAAGTGGCAGCCAACTGCTCGGCGATACCTAGAGACCTCTGGGAGCCGAGGGGGTTCCCTGATCCGTGTGAGACCATGTTGTTTACGTGGTGATAAGAATTGATCATGAAAACATGGAAAACGGGTGATATTTATGTGTTTATTAATAAAAATGTGCAATTTTTTTGAATTTTTTGTTTAAAGTGCATCAACTTTTTGTATTTTTATTTGTATCTAGGTACTGAACAGAGATATCAAAAAGTGGTCAACTGAGGAGTTGTAGCCCTTAATATTTTGCGTATTTTTGTAGTTGAAAGTTTTTTGATAACTTTAATAGTTGCTGAGATTTTCAACGGACAAACAAAGCAGCTTTGAACATGGTGCGTCGACGAGTGATTTTTTTGATTTTGAAGGTTCCAATTGATAAAAATAAAGTTTTGATGCTAATATGAGTCCAAAAATTTCCTCAAACAACCTAAAATCTAACTGACACAATTTTTGATCTGAAAACAAGTTGTATATAGCTGAAAAACGGAAAATACCACTTTTTTGAAGTTTTTGTTTAATTTTTTCCATGAAAATGCTTCTTTCTGTCGGGAAATACAAAAAACTAACTTTAAAACTCTAAAAATCATGTTTTCCCACCCCACAGACCGTTCTGTTAGTATCGATAGCAATCGCGCTCTACCGAACACTTGTTTTTGCCTTTTGGACCCCCAGATATACTCCAGACCACCATTATCGACATGATCTCTCAATCTCTTGATCTTTTGACCTTTCAACAATCAAAAAAATGTGAAGATAGTGCAGTGAGATGTGCGTCTTATGGGCGGGATGTGAAGATGGTACTCGAGTATATAAAGACGACGTTTTGACCAATTCTTCGTGGTTTTTAGACGATTTTTTGTTTTCTTAATGTTTTTTGGGACTTTTTGATCCTTTTTATCCTAATTTTCAAAGTTTTTAATTTTCAAATTTTCAGCAAAAAATGTCCACCCCACAGGAGACCTTGAAGGAGATCAGAGCCATTCGTAAGTGGTTTTTTATTATTTTTTGTAATTTTTTCTTTCAGAATACCACTATGCAAAAGCCGCAATTCAATATCGAAAGGATCGCGAAGTAGCAAGAGCTCAAGGCAAATTGGCTGAATTTGAGTGAGTTTTAAAAAAAAAATGATTTTTTTTTAATGCCAACTTTTTTTCAGCAATCGCCCTGTGGATCCAGCGGTCTTTAGTCCAGTCAATGAAATGATCATCCCGAGGAGAAAAAGAGCTTATACGAAGATTAGCCCGATGGAAGGACGGAGGAGAATGGAGCAAATGGAGAAGGAACGGGCGATGAAGGAGGAGGAGGAGAAGAAGAAGAGGAAAGTGGAAAAGAAGGAAAAGAAGTGATCAGTTGATTAATAATATAATATACATAATATGTTGTTTTTGAAAATTTTAATAAAAAGTATTTTACAAAATATTTTTTTTTTTTTAATTTTTAAAAAATTTTTATAGGTGCTCATCTGGTTTTGTGGAATCCCTCCACATTATCAAATCTTGCTAAAATTCCCACATGACCCCTAAATTTCGAAAAAAACCGTTAGATTTTACACAGCTTTATCAGGAAGTACCATATACAAATCTGACTATGCCCAGAAAATTGGGATAGGAGAAATTAGAGCCTAAACGGGCAGAAATTGGCGGTTCCTGTCAATCCCATAATTACGTAGGTGAATCGGTGAGATTTGTTCCGAGATTCGGGACCATCTGGATAGGATTATATCGGGCTCGCTTTTTCTCTTTTTTACCTGCGATTGTTGGGTAATTGGGAGAATAATTGGGCATTATAATTGATCTTGAAAAAGTAGAAAACGGGTTGGGTCATATGTATACTTTGATTAACAAAATTGTGCAATTTTTTGAATTTTGCTATGTAACTTTTTACTGATAATAGATATCAAAAAGTGATTAACTAAGAACTTGCAATTGACAATTTTTGATATATCTCACATTGGTGGGCTGAGAGATAAAAAAAAAAAAGGAAGGAGAGATAAAAATTGATGATTAGATGCTGACAGGGGTTTGCAATTGTAAATAACGTTTTTATATAATTGGGTTTTATATTTTTTTAAAAATGGCAGTGAGATATGCATAGACTATCTTAGAGTACCATCTTGCACAAAGCGATAGGACTACCCCTTTTTTAGTCTTGTGGGAAAACTAGATAAGATATCAAAAATCTGTAAACCCAGTTCGATTCAGAATTGAACATACCACCCCCCCCCCCCAGAGCCATATTTTGATGGTACTATCGTTCCCGCCAACGTTACATTCAGGTGGTCAATATCGATAGGAGCACACACCGAATTTGACTGCTTACATTAGTGCCTTTTTTTGGAGGGGAGGAGTCACAAAATATGGTTGTTATAGTTTTTTTTTTAATTGGTTTTCATCCATTTTACACTACTTCCTGAAAAAAAAACTTTCAAAAATTTTTAGTTAGTAGTGACATTTTTTTTATTTTTTTTTCAAAATTTTTTTTTTTTAATTTTTTTCAATCAATTTTTCCATCCAAAAACACTCATTTTCTTCTCAAACTCCCCCAATTCCCTCAACTCATCCCCTCCCCCTCCTCAAGACGCATATCCCTAAACACGCCAGGAACCCCCTGTTGGCGCACTTTTCGTGCGCACCCTGACGCACTCGCCGGTCAGCGGGAACACCTATTTTGACGAATTATTGGAAAAAATGTTGTGGCACGAGGTTTTGTGTATTTTTGATGGTTTTTGCCGGTTTTTTGTTGATTTTTCGGTGGAAATTCACAAAAGGTTTTGAAAATCAACATTTTCAACAATTTTCCTGTTGTTTTTATCTCTTTTTGCCCAAAAATTGATAGTTTTTTGGGTTTTCCATGACAATTTACCACTCTTGACCTCATTTTATCGATTTTCGCATTTTTGTTTGAGTTCTAGACAGATGTCCTTCATATATTTCTATAGGGTTGCGAAACGTCGTAGTACATATTTCTGTTGAATTTAGAGAAAAAGGAATTTTCTGTTAATTTTTTTAGATGTCCGAGTTTGCTAGCGAGGAGGAGGTGGAGGACTATCTTCGCACCAGCAGAAAACGTACCATCCGCGAGGAATTCTCTCAATTCATCGAGTTCTACGTGACATCCGCAACAATGCCAACGGTGTCATGGTATCGACACGTCAACGGAGTTCTGGATACCGCCAACGATCGCTTCTGGCTGACAGTGACTGCGATGGAGGAAAAGGACACTTTCAAGGTGTCCCTGGAGATTTGGGATCCAAAGGCGGACACGGATTCGGGGGAATTGAACTTTTTGATCAAGAATGAGACTAGGGAGAAGACTGAAAAGGTTTTTTTGAGGTTAGTAGGGGGATGATCACAAATTGATAAGTACTAACTATGATATAACTTTCAGCATCAAAGACTACGACCCTGACAATTGTGTGGAATAATATGTTGGTTTTGAAAATTATGTATTTACAATGTATAATAAAACATTTCTCACCGAAAGATCCGTTTTTCTGGTATCCTGTATAGTGAGAACAACTATTTTAATTTTGATTTTGTTTCAAAAAAAATCTATGACATAATTTTATCAGTAAAAACCATATGGCTATGCCCAGGAAATTGAAATAGAAGAAATTAGAACCTGGGCGGCCCAGAATGGGCGGTTCGAGTCTGATAATCATGCTGATTGTGAGTTATAAATTTTTTATATGTTTTGTTGTTTTCCAGGTTTTGAATAAAAAAGTTATCTAGATTAATCCATTTTTCTCTGTACTCTGTACCAGAGCAATTAGAGCCCAAACGGGCAGAAATTGGTGGTTCATATCAATCCCATAATTACGTAGGTTATCGCCTAGATGAATCGGTGAGATTTGTTCCGAGATTCGCGACCATCTGGGTAGGATTATATCGGACCCGTTCTCTTTCTCTTTTACCTGTGAGATTTTCGGGTAATTGAGGGAGTCAACCGAAGGAAGGGAGCGAGAAAGAGAGATTAATAATGAGGGGGCTAATAGATAACACGTTTACATAATTGGGTTTTATGTAAAAAAATGGCAGTGAGATATGCATAAACTATCTTAGAGTACCATCTAGTACAGTGCGGTCAATATACATAGGGCTTTCCATTTTTTGCAGTTTTTTGGAGAAAAAAAACTAGAGGAGACGGCAAAGATCTGTAAGCGCAGTTCGATTTAGAATTATAAATAACTTTTGGGGCCATATTTTTTATGTATGTCCTTATCGTTTCTCCTTACCCCATCTTCCTCAAAAAATGGGACCTACCAAATTTGACAGTTTAGTGTTTCTTTTGGAGAGAAGGAGTCACAAATATTTTATCAAAGTTTTTCAAAATTGTTTTTTCATCCATTTTACACTAATTCCTGAAAAAAAACTTTAAAAAATTGTTTCATTATTTTTCAATTTTTTAATCAATTTTTCCATCCAAAAACACCTATTTTCTTCTAAAATTCTCTCAAACCCCTCAACTCCATCAGCTCATTCCTCCCCAACAGAAATATCCCAACGCACGTCAGGAATCCCCTGCTGACGCACTTTTCGTGCGCCTCTGTGGCACTCGTCGGTCAGCGGGAACACATATTTTGACGGATTATTGGAAAATGTTGCGGCATGTGGTTTTGCGTGTTTTTCGACGGTTTTTGGCGTTTTTTGTGGATTTTTCGGTAGAAATTGACAAATTTTATATTAATCAATTTTTTCTAGACTTTTCCCGTTGTTTTTATCATTTTTACCCCAAAAATTGATGGTTTTTTGGTTTTTCAATGACAATTTTTCTCTTTTTCCATTGCCAGGACCCTAAACATAGCCATTTTCATCAATTTTCGCGTCTTCTATAGGGTTGCGAAGTGTCGTAGTAATTTTGTCAGAAAAAAACAGTACTTTTACTACTTTTTCCCCAAAAAGTGATGGTTTTTTGGGTTTTTTGGGTTTTCAATGACAATTTCTCTCTTTTCCATTGTCAAGAACCTAAAAATTGCCATTTTTATCGATTTTCGCATTTTTGTTCGAGTTCTAGACAGATGTCCTTCATATATTTCTACAGGGTTGCGAAACGTCGTAGTACATACATCTTTCTGTTGGAGGGGAAAAAAAGGAATTTTCTGTAATTTTTTTCTTATTTTTTTCAGATGTCCGAGTATGAAAGCGAGGACGAGTATGCGGGGGTGGAGGAGTATGTTCACAGCAGCAGCGAGGAGCGGGAGGTAAGTGAAACAGTTTTTGTGTTTTTTCAATAGAAAATGCTCTTAAAATTGAAGAAAAGAGAAGAACAATGGAAAATAGAAAGTTGGTAATGGTTAAGTAAGGATTGAGCAAGGTTTAGCCAAGGTTTTGCTAACAGCTAGCCAAAGGCCGTTACATAAGACTTGACAACCTGTTACCTAAACCTTACCTAGACGTTACTCGTTTTTTCGAATTTTAAGGCTGAGCAAGTTATGATCCTTGCCTACCTGTTACCTCAACATTACCTACTCGTTACCTACCCATTGGCCAAGTTTTAACTAGACAAATCATAATCCCCCGTTACCTACACCTTACCTAAACCTCACCTAACCCCCCTCTTTCCCAGATCGCCGACATTCCCAGCACTGCGGTCAAAATGTCCATTGTCAAAGGCACAAAACGTGCGATTCGCGAGGAATTCGCGCAATTCATCGAGTTCTACGTGACATCCGAAACAATGCCCGACGTGACATGGTCTCGAGACGTCGACGGAGTCCCGGAGACGTTCAACGACCGGTTCTGGCTGACAGTGACTGTGACGGAGGACAAGGACACTTTCAAGGTGTCCCTGGAGATTTGGGATCCGAAGGCGGACACGGATTCCGGGGAATTCAGTTTTTTGATCAAGAATGAGACTAGTGAGAGGACTGAGACGGTTTTTTTGAGGTTAGTAGAGGGGTGATAAGAAATCGATAAGTACTAACTTTAATTTGACTTTCAGCATCAGCGACTACGACCCTGACAATTGCGTAGAGATCTTCCGAGTGGAATACACACCTGAAAGCTTCCGAACAGCTTCCCCATCCCCAGTTTCCACTTCTTGCTCATCAACATCAAGTTCTCCTCGTACCCGCCCTAAACGCCGTCGATTGCCTCCAGTCGACTACCATTTCGGACAGACCTGCCCGAAAAACGTCACCCCGCCGGCTGAGCAACTCTATGGGCCACAGTTCATCGAAAAGTTGCCAGTGAAGTTGGAAACCAAGGAAGAGGAAAAGATCACCGCCCGTTTCGAATTCCGAATCTCCTCGCCATTCCCACCCCTCGTCTCCTGGACCAGAAACACCGGTTATGGAACCCAGAAGTTGCTGGAAAACGACCGGATCAAGATGGTACTCGAGGTTGACAAATGCACAGAGTACACGATCAAACTGGTCATTCAAAAAGTCAAAAAACTGTCGGATCAAGGATTCTACCTGTGCACTGCTCGAACAAACTTTGGAGTGGTGGAAGCGGATTTCGAGTTGGCTTTGGAGAAGAAAGTTACGGTGGTTGACGCGCCAGTGTTAACACGAGGGATGATGCTTGATCGAGATGAGCATTCTGAACCGCCCATTACCATTGTGGAAGTGGGATTCACATCGAAAATTCCGTGCAGAGCCATTTGGTTTGGGCCGGATGGATTCGAGGTTTTGGAATCGAAAAGCGTCAAATTATCCATTGAACCCGAGGAGGGAAAAGACGCGTATCGAGCACAGTTAAGGATATTGGATGAGAGTTTCAAAATGTCGGGGACTTTTAATTGTGTGATTGAGAATGAGAATGGCGATGAGGTGGTGGCGACGATGAAGTTGAAAAATGATGATGAATGTGGTGATGTAATTATGGATTGATGTATTGACTTGATCAAAATAAAATATTTATTGATGTTTTACTTGTATCACAGTTTACGGTACCCCCGTGAATCTTCACTAACATTCCGTAAATCCACATTAACCTTATTTAACTGTAAGTAGACTTTCATAAATCCATACTAACCTCCCGTAAATCGACACTAACTTTCCGTAAATCCACAATATCCTCCCGTAAATCGACGCCAACTTCCCGTAAATCCACACTAACTTTATTTAACTGTAAGTGGATTTTTGTAAATCTACACTAACCTTCCGTAAATCGACACTAACCTCATTTCAATAGTTTCCCGTAAATCGACACTAACCTTCCGTAAATTTACAATATCCTCCCGTAAATCGACACCAACATCCCGTAAATCCACACCAACCGTTTGTAAATCAAAATATCAAACCCTGAAAGTCAAAAGATCAGAAGATCAAACTCTAATAATCCAAAATGCAAAGATCAGCGCCTGTGAGCCGTAGATCAAAAGATCAAGCTCAATCAAGCGTTGAAGATCCAATAATCAGAAAATCTTGCCCTAAGATCAAAAGATCAAAAACAAAACGTTCAAAACTTTGTTAAAAAATACAAATTTATTCAATCCCAAATCCGCATATGAAACTCTGACTTCTTCTCCTCCTCGGCAGTCGTAAAACACACCGTCGCCACTGTCCCATCTTTCCTTTCAAAGTCCCATCCTGGATTGGGAATCCGTACACCATCTTCGGTAAACTGATCGTTAAGGCCAGGTTTCTGGGATTCAGAAGACTGAATGCCTTGCAAAATGGACGCTTTGAAGAATCTCTGGGGGTTGGCAAAATGGTGGTCCCAAAGGGAGACAATGTGGAGGGATTTGAACTTTTTTGGAAGATGGTCACTGTCAATCCAAACCCTCAAAAACTCGTTGATCTGATTGTCAGTAATATTCGGATCGATAAGTGTGATTTCGCAACTATTCCTCGTCAAATTCTCCAAAACCTTCTCATCTACCCATCGTGCCTTTGATATGGTTATCTTCGGGAATTCTATAGGTCCCAGATATCGAAAATGACGTCCCGGGTACCCATTGCAAATGAAATTGTCCGTTTTGCAGTTGTCCAGAAGAAACTTCAATTCCTCATGCGAAACCGCACAATGACCGATGGAAAACTGTCGGGTGACGTGGAAAATTGAAGATTCCATTAGAAGCTTCTCAAAATTCAGGGAAAAGTAGTCTTGACTGTATTGCTCGTGCATTTGAACGCAGAATTTTCCAATCTTCAAGTTGAAGAAATTTTTCAAAAATTCCACCCACAATAGCAAAAGATCCTCGTACATCGGCTCAGCTGACGCGTGTCCTTTCGGGGTTCTACAGACCCTCATATTGAGTTTTTCAAGGTTTAGGTGGAAAAATTGGGGATTTTGATCCCAAAAACTGTTCCTTATTGAGTAGGAAGACCACTGATAAATCGGGGTGTTGTTCAGACAAACTTCCACTGAACGATGATGCTTGGAGATGTGGATGTTGATTAGGTGACCGGAAAAAAGTCGCTTTTGAGATTTTATGAGTTCATGGGCGGCTTCGGAGGATTGGGAGAGTTGAATTCTGAAAAAAGGAAAGTTTTAAAAATTTGAAAAAATTGAATTTTTGAAATTTTTTTTTTTCAATTTTTTTTTCAACTTTTCAAATTTTTTTAAAAGTTGCTAATAAATTGATAAATCAATAACGACATCTTAAAATTCTTAGCAAATTTTCAAAAATATCCACAAAAATGTTCAATTTCTGACAAATTCTTTGATCCATAATTTATCAAGCAGGTATATTTATATATTTTGCCCTATATCTCCAAAACGGTAAAAGTTATCAAAAACTTGTCAACTACAAAAATACGGAAAATGTTAAGAGCTACAATTCTCAAATTGACCACTTTTTGCTATCTCTCACCGTTACCAAGATATTAAAGTTTTAAAAGACAACAACTTGTCGATTCACCATGTTTGCTGCTGTTTAGCTTATCCGCTCTATATCTCAGTGACAATAAGAGATATCAAAAATTTGTCAACTACAAAAATACGCCCAATATCAAGAGCTACAATTTTTCAGTTGACAACTTTTTGATATCTCACACCGTTACCAAGATACAACGCAAAGTACCTTGAGCATAGAAAAAAACTCACAAATCCGCGAAATCCGCCGCTTCGATCACTTTTTCCAGTGGAAGTTGGGAGAGTTCAAGTAGGGGAAAATTTTCTGGCATTGTAGAAATCCAAAATCAATATTACCCTGCCTGAAGACGTATGGTCCGGTCCAGTGGGCCGAAAAAAAAAAGAGGGGTCAGGTCACCTGCCCTGCGCACATGGTGCATCGTCGAGAGGGTGACGTCATCTGACCTCGCCCTTTCCCCCCTTACAATCTCCCCTCGGACCACCACACCACACCACATCACATCTCTTCTTAATTGTCGATTTTCTACCCAAAATGTCCATTTTTCCCCTTTTGCAGATGAATGATTTGCCATTTGAACTGGTTTTCGAGGCGATGGGTGCCTTGGAAATGTAAGTTTGATCTTTTGACCTTTTGATAGATCCTTGGATCATTAGGCCTGAGCCGTAGACCCTTAGACCCTTAGATCTTAGGTTTCTAAGTCCTTAGGATTCTAAATTCTTAGGGTCCTAGGTCCTTAGGGTCCATAGGATCCTTAGGGTCCTTAGGATCTTTAGGGTCCTTAGGATCTTTAGGGTCCTTAGGATCTTTAGGGTCCTTAGGATCCTTAGGGTCCTTAGGATCTTTAGGGTCCTTAGGATCTTTAGGGTCCTTAGGATCTTTAGGGTCCTTAGGATCTTTAGGGTCCTTAGGATCTTTAGGGTCCTTAGGATCCTTAGGGTCTTTAGAATCCTTAGGGTCCTAGGTCCTTAGGGTCCTAGGAAGTTTCTCAGGCCCTTAGACCCCTAGCTCAACCCTTTCTCTGTTCTTCCAGGTTCAATCTCTCCTTCGCCACACCCCAAATGTGGCAAACTATAAAAACCTCCATCGCCCGCATGGACCCAAAACCCACCCTAAGCCTGTCCCTGCACAGCACATGCCACGTATGGATCCAGGGACCTCTCAATCAATCCTGGAGGATCCTTCACACCAGGGACATTCAGGCACCTGATGTGGAATACGAGAATGCGGAGACTCTCAATATCAACGGCGTCGAGTTCAAATTCGGTGCCCTTCTCCCGTTCCTTCCGGTCGTTTGCGTCTCGGACAAACCCGATTTCGCTGCCGTCGCGTTGGCTGAGTATCTAATGGATCTTTTCTCGTGCGACCTGGACAATCAGGAGCTGGGATCCGACAACTTTTACAATCTGGACGCGGTGTTCAATAGCCGAGCACTTCGCAGACCTTGCAACAGGATTTTTGTGAATGGAAGTAGTCTACTCGCCCAGGAAATCGAAAAGTTTATGGACGAGTTTCAAGCCAATCATCTGCAGATTTGGAGCTACATTGTCGACGATTTTACCTACCAAAAACCTATAACAGCTCGATCGATTTACTGCTCGAGTGCTCACTGGTTCACACTTCAAAATCTACTTGACTTTGGAGGTGTTCGAGTGAGAATGGGCAATACCAGCTTGAGGAATGAGCATTTCCGACAGTTTATACAACATTGGCTTGAAAATGGCAATAAGAAAATGGAAGTGACGGCGGTGGAATCGAGACAGATTATCGATCAGGATTTGATAATGCAGGGGATTGATATCGAAGAGATCGATCCGTATTCTGTGAGAGTTCCATTTGAGAGGTTGGTTTTGAAAGTGTAACGTTTCGCAACCCTTAAACTTCTATTCTTCCAGATACCCATCTCCGCAAGGATTCTCCGCCCGAGAGATCTACCACCGGGGTACCATGATCCGAAGACCATCCGACGGCCAAGTAGCCTCAATTTACGTTCAACATAACAACTGTTTCTTCTTTATTGCCTGGGAATCTTTTGATTTATTGCCAACGAAAGATTATCCAAATGAATAAAACAAAATAAACATTATTTCAATCCCAAGCACTTCTCTATCGCATTCCTATTGGCATTTGGAGCTCGACAGTTGCAGATGCTGAAATTTTGGTTATCAGCGGGACTGATAGCCTTCTGATAATGATAACTTACTACTTGACACTAGTGGCTGAGAAACTACCAGTCAAACCAATAGTCCCCGCAACGTTATCAGGCATTTTGTTCGTTTGAAGGGGGAAATTGTACAGGAGATGAGTTCCATTGGTGATTCGAACGGTGTTGGTCATAAGGATACTAAATTCAAAAGTAAGGCTTAGGCTAGGCTTAGATAAAGCTTACGTAAACTCCAACGTATACGGTCCGGTTAACGGCGTAATAGGTGGATTAACTGTATCTATTACTGTCCACTTTGTACCAGGTGCTACTCCGAGTTGGGTTTTGCCCTGAACATTGTAGAGCCAGAAAAATTGATTACTGCTGTTTACGCTGCTGAAGAATCGGAATCTTTAAAGGAAACTGTTATTAAGGCTATCAGCTATGTATATGTAACTCACGTCCCCTTGTCCAGATTGATCCCTTTCACAATCACCTTTGCTCCATAGAACATGTTAATCGGCATGTGCAAGTTCCAGTCAACTACCGAGCTGTTGATCTTCTGATTTTAACAAATATCTAGAAACTTGTGTGTCAAAAATCGATAACAAACCACAGTTTCACCGCAGCCAATGTCCCTGACTATGGTACTAGGGGCGACTGGGAGCAGCAGGAGGAATAGGAGAGTTGGTAGCATTTTTGGAATGAAAATGAAGAATTTGGACAGAAATTTTATTTTGGATGGATGGGATTCGGATTGGTTTCTTAGCAACTACGAGTACGAGAAAGTTGTAAAGTTTTATTACCGTTTTCTGACGAAGCGCTCCTAATGCAAGCTAGAAACTCTTCCATCTGCCGTTGGTCTCGCCACGCACAAAGTGGGCTTGGCGAGATTTCAGCCGCCATTTTTTTCGATTAAATTGTTTATCGACTTTTTCGGAAAAAACACAAACAAAAATAAGCCACGCCCACTTTGTAGGTTGCGAGACCAACTTCCATTAGGGGCGCTTTGTCAGAGAACAGTAATACATGTAAACAAGGAATAGTTTATTGTTAGGCAAAAAGATCTAACGTTTAGAGCACTTGCTTCATTAGTTCAATCCCAAGCACTTCTCCAACCCATTCGCATTCGCATTTGGAGCTCGACAGTTGCAGATGCTGAAGTTTTAGTTATCAGTGTGACTGATAACCTACTGATAATGACAACTTACTATTCGACACTAGTGGCTGGGAAATTGTTAGTGAACCCGAGAGCTCCGGCGACGTTATCAGCCATTTTACCCATTTGAAGAGGAAAATTGTACAGAAAATGAGTTCCATTGGTGATGTGGACACTGTTGTTCAAAAGAATTCTGAATCGAGAAGTAGGCCGTTAGCAAGGCTTTGGCAAGGCTCACGTGAACTCCAACGTAAACGGTCCGGTTGACGGCGTAATAGATGGATAAGAGTTATCTATGAAATCCCATTGTGCATATGGTGCTACCCCATACGAGGTGTGATCCCAAAAACCTACGAGCACAAACAACTGGTTCATGGGGTTCACGCTGCCAAAGAATATGATCCTCGAAAGAAAAGTGTTGAGAAAATTATCAGTTATATGTAACTCACTGTCCTGTGTTCAAATCGGTTCCTTTTACAATCACCTTAGCTCCGTAGAACATGTTAACTGGCATGGGCATGTTCCAGTCAATAACCGAGCTGTTGATCTTCTGATAATAACAATGAAATCTAGAATCGTGTCAAAAATCGATAACGAACCACAGTTTCACCACAGCCAATGTCCCTGACTATGACACTAAGGCTGACTGGGAGCAGCAGGAGGAACAGGAGAGTTGGTAGCATTTTTGGAATGAAAATGAAGAATTTCGTCTAGAATTTTGTTTGGATGTCTCGGATTGGTTTCTTAGCGACTAATATGTAAGAGAGGTTGTAAAATGTTACATGTAAAAGCGGAAAAGTTTATTCTCATTCTCAGACAGAAAGAGTAAGCGAAAGATAAAAAGATCAAACGCTCCAGATTCATCAGTTCAATCCCAAACAGCTCTCAATCGCATTTGCATCCGCATTGGGAGCTCGACAGTTGCAGATGCTGAAATTCTTGTTATTATTATTGATAGCCTACTGATAATGCAAACTAACTACTTAACAGTATCCGCTGGAATGTTCATGGCGACAACGGTAGCGACGCTGCTGAGCGTCACGGGGAAGCTGAATAGATGTTGGGTTTCATTGGATACCTCGACCGTCTTGTTTAGGCCGATTCTGGAATGAAAAGTTTAGGGCTTACAGGGAACAGGGGTATTGGTCTTGTACCGCTGTACCATGTGGCTTGTACTCACTTGAACTCCAAATGATACTTGCCAATAACTGGTACAATTGGCGGTTCCCAATTTCTTTTCTCAAAATAACCGCCTGTCGATTTCAAAACAATTCCAAATGTTGTCAAACTTTCACCAGGGCTCATAACAAAAAATTGGTTTCCACCGTTGTTTATCAATCGGAACCTAGAAAAAACTAATCTATGTAGTGATATCTCAGTAATCACCAACATTCCCGAAGTCAAATCGGACCCTTCAACGATCACAGTGGAGCCAATGAACATTCCAATGGACAGAATCAAATTCCGCATCGCAGATGTGACGTTCTGGTAAAAATATGTAAAGAATGATGTCAAGAAATCAATAAGTAGAACATACAACTGTCTGGCCGCAGCCCAGATTTTGACTTATTATTTTGACCCTATCACATGGTGCATATGGGAGTAGCGAAATGACGAGAAGGATATAGGGAAGATAGGGAAGCATTGAAAGGTGGAATGAACAAAGGGAAAGCTTCTGCTTTGTGTTGGTCTGGTTGGTTTCCAGGTAGCGGATATACATAAAAGTGGTAGTAAAAGTCGGCTCAAATCTTGGCTGTAGAACGTCAGAGCAGCGATTTTTTCTGATTTTTTTTTTGATCTTTTGATATTTTGGTTAGTGTTGTCGAACTATTGAACAGAGTTTTGCATATTCCCACCGCATAACCAATGAATCTCAAATCACTTTTGCTTATATGTATAGCCTCACCCCACGGCCACATTGTCATTCGTTATTTATTATGTGGTGGTTCTCAGGTCTACTCGTACTGATAATCAGTGCGTTTCACCAGGAGGTAAGACTTATCGATTTTTCGTGATGATTCAATCGTTTCAGATATCTGCTCAAATCCCGTGTAGCTCGCCAAGTGCTGTGAACCTTTCCGTTATTGTTGCCTATCAAATACCTGAAACCAGCATTTCATCTACTGGATACAGCGTCTTTACTATAACTCCAGATCAAACACCTCTTCCTATTTGCCTGTTCAAACTTGAATCTCAAGCGTTTTTAGATGGCTGTGGTAGCGTAGCCACGCTCAATCATCACAGAGATACGTCCCCGGCTATCAAAAACCTGAATTTCCTTGGGATGGATAATTTTGGTCGAAGCACTGCAAGTGTTGCAGCGGCAGTAGTGTTCACATCTTCGAATAACATTTGTGGACTCAACCTTTTGCCTGTGCGGGAACTCAAAAAAGCTAATGATTACGTATGAGAAGGTGAAATCAAACTGGTAAAAGAAAAATTCAGGTGTTTACTGCTGCGATCGGAGATGATTACCTGGATTTGGAGGCTCAAGGTTATGAGTTGACTGGTCATACAGTGGGGTACACGATTCGCTGCGATGACAGAAAGGACCAAGTGATTTGTGCGAATGATCCGACAATAACGACAACCAAGAAAACGACCCCCAAAACCACCACCAAGCCATGCACCAAAAAGTGGTCGGAATGGGCTTGGGTGCCCGGTTCGAAGTGCAGTGACACGTGTGGAAGCTGTGGAAAACGCGCCAGACAGAGGAATTGTTTGACTTGTGGATGCACGTGAGTTGGATGGGAATATTTGGAAAAGATATGGAAATATATTTCAGGGGAGCCGCCAAGGACACAGTTTCATGTGGTAACCCGGTTTGCTACTACCCGAGGATGACATGCTGTGCTGGGTTCGTCAAGAAGATTGATAAGGCGACGAATATGTTCATCTGTGGATAGCATCACCGCAATCCGTCGGATTGATGATTAAGATCTGCTTGAGATCGAACCAATGAAACAGTAGCGTTAATCTGTCTGCCTGGCAATAAACTTTTCCGCTTTACATGTAAAATTTTACAATCTTCTCGTACATGCTAGTCGCTAAGAAACCGATCCGAGACATCGGAAATAAAATTCCACTCGGAAATTCTCTTTTTTTCAATCCAAAAATGCTACCAACTCTCCTATTCCTCCTGCTGCTCCAAGTCATCCATAGTACCATAGTCAGGGACATTGGCTGTGGTGAAACTTTGGTTTGTTATCAATTTTTGACACGTTTCTAGGTTTTTTGTTAATTAATACCAGAAAATCAACAGCTCGGTAGTTGAATGGAACTTGCCCATGCCAGTTAACATGTTCTACGGAGCGAAGGTGATTGTGAAAGGGAACGATTTGAACCACGGAAAGTGAGATACAGATAAATATAACTGATACCTTTCTAATCACTTTTTCTTTAAAGAATCATATTCTCTGGCAGCGTGAGCAGCAGAGATCAGTTGTTCGTGCTCGTGGGTTTTTGGGATCACACCGTATTTGGGATAGCACCAGATGCACAGTGGGAATGGTTATATAACTCTTATCCACCCATTACGCCGTCAACCGGAGCGTTTACGTTGGAGTTTACGTAAGCCTTAGCTAAGCCTTGGTCAAGCCTTACTTTGGAATTTAGCATCCTTATGAACAACAGTGTCCACATCACCAATGAAACTCATTTCCTGTACAATTTCTCTTTCTACAATCGACTACACAACATTTCTGATGAAATTGCCGGAGGCCTCGGTTTTACTGAATATTTTCCAGCCACTAGTGTCGAATAGTAAGTTATCATTATCAGTAGGTTATCAGTCACACTGATAACTAAAACTTCAGCACTTGCAACTGTCGAGCTCCAAATGCGAATGCTAATGGAATTAAAAATTGTTTGGGATTGTAATAATGCTTATTTACTATAGGTTTTAGCAAAAATTGAATGAAACTATTTGTTGACCTTTATTTGCTTGAAAACGGATTTTTATCAACCCAAATCCTCTCCCTTCGATGTATAGACGCATCTCCCATTCACACAATCCTTCCGATCATTGCAATCCGTCGACATGGTGCAGTAGAGCCGTGGGAACTTGTTGCCAGTGAACCACGGGAGCACGTTGCCGGGCAGACAGGTACTATACAGACAGATCTCCATGAATCCGCAGTCGAATGGAATCGGGCATGAGGTGGAGAATTGGAAGTGGAAGCTGAGGAGAAGAAGGAGGAGGAGAGATGGTTTCATGACGGGCGGGATGGGGATGCTATGAAGTCTGAAATGTGGAATAGGTGAGGGGAGAGGGGAAGGGGTTTCCGCTGGTTCTAACGGGTAGCGCCGTTTTTTGATGATCGTGGGAACTGAATATGGTACGGGAGAATGATGTTTGCCTTTCCATACATACCTACAAGAACTCAAACGTGTGCGATAAAAACATTTTCTGAAGCTCAGAAAATTGACATCATGTTTCTGTTCATTTCATTCACAATCAAAACTTCAAAATCCACCGAAATCTCCGCCTCCAAAGTCTCCATCAAAATCCGACAATCCAGCACTTCCATAGTCCATTCCACCGCCATAATCGCCCAAATTCGCGTCTCCATAGTCATTTCCTTGGCCTTGGTTCCAAGACGAACTTTCATTAGCATTTCCGTAATCGTTAATCGGCTGCTGAGAGTTTGAGCCGTTCTGGAATCAGAAAAATTAGGGGTTTGCAGTCTGGAACCACTCTGCTCACCCCATCCTGTCCTTGCCATCCATCTCCATAGTTATAGTAGTTGTTAGTGATGTTCGTATCGTTATCCGAATAGTAACCACCACCTCCCCATCCAGGACCACCTCCAAATCCACCACGATGTCCTCCGAAAACCGATCCCAGTCCATATCCCAGTAGACTTCCGGCTAGTAACCCGGATCCTAAACCTAGAGCCGGTGATCCAAAACCACCTAGACCCGAACTTCCAGAATTCCGAAATCCTCCTGGAGATCGACGATCCTGGACGATTACTGTTGGGTTTGGAGGTCTGTAATTTTGAGCTGGAGCTGGATACGTTGGGTAGACTGCTGGAGGTGCTGAAGGATGAAGTTGAGATCAAAAGATCAAAGAAATTACGTACCATAACCTCCATTCGGTGCTGAAACTTGTGGTGGTGGCGATGCCGGTGGATTTGATGGTTTTGGAAAGGTTTTTGTGATCTCGGAGAACCAGGATCTTCAAATATCAAAATATCAAAAGGTCAAAAGATCAACTCACTCGATATCCGCATCTGACTTGAAAAGAATCCAATAAACCGGATCCGCACGAGCATTCATTCCGATTCCAACCAAATGCTGTACAGAGTAGCCGTAGGGAACATTAGGGCGTTTTACTGGAAATTCCGAGTGATAAAGAATAGTGATAAAAATACCTGGCATTCGATCAGTGACAAATCCCACGCAAATGTACGGAATCACATTTCGCAATATCACACTTCCCTTGGCTTTCTGATCGCCCTAAAAGGGATTTGATCTTTTGATCTTTTGATCTTTTGATCTTTTGATCTTTTGCTCAAACTAACCCTCCTCTCAAACCATATAAACCTAGAGTCACTCAGCAACATTGCATACGATCTTTTCCATTTTCCACCGAGCAAACCGGAACTGTAGCGCAGGATTTCACCGTCTTTTAGGCGACGGATTTCTTGTGCTGAAGGACTTGATTTTTCATGTTGATAAGGGATTAAAAGGGACTTACACATGGTATGGTCTCTATGAAACTGAAAGAAACTGAAAAATGAAGAAAAGTGGAAAAATCGATAGCAAAAATGAGCGAGTAAACAAACAAAAGGCAGCGGTAACCAGAGCCCATGTTTGCTCAAGGGCGGCTCCAAATATTTTTCTTTTTTTTTCGAATATCAAACGAATTATATTATCCTATAGCTCGCTGATAACAGACAAAGTATAGTGATGTTTTTCAATGGGATTTGTTTGATCTTTTGATCTCAACTTCATCTTTCAGCACCTCCAGCAGTCTATGGGGCGAGCAGAGTGGTTCCAGATTTCAAACTCTCACATTTTTCCTTCCAGAACGCTTCCAACTCTCAGCAGTCAAAAACGGATTATGGAAATGTTATGCTAATGAAAGTTCGTCTTGGAACCAAGGCCAAGGAAATGACTATGAGGACGCGAATTTAGGCGATTATGGCGGTGGAATGGACTATGGAAGTGCTGGATTGTCGGATTTTGGTGGAGACTTTGGAGACTTTGGATGCGGAGATTTCGGTGGGTTTTGAAGTTTTGATTGTGAATGGAATGAACAGAAACGTGATGCCAGTTTCCTATGTTTCAATGAATGTTTTTATTGTTTTATCCTGTCGATAATGAGGAAACACAAGGAGTTGAGAGTTATCAAATGTTTTTATTGCACCTGTCCAAAATAAAATCATGATTGAGCTTGAGTCGAATACACCCCACTGACAGGGTTCACTTGAGCCGTCCGCCGATATCTCGGCCACAAAAAGCCATGAACAGAAGAGAAAATAGCGTTGACATTGCGTCGATTGCAGAACAGATACGTGTATTGGATTATGAACGGGGTTTGGACAGCGTCAATGACTGTTATTATGATTATTGTCTGGAAAATTTAACAGTTTGCCAATTTTTTGAAGGAAGAAACGTACAAGAAAAAAATGTTCTGATGAGTTGAGCTGAATACGGAAGATGAAAAATAATGTCCATGTTGGCTGAAATCATCAGTTCCATGATCCATAAAACTGAAAAATCGGGAAACTTACAATTCTAGTAATCAATAGCAAAATGGCTTAATAGAAGATGTACTTATGCGGTTTGTTCTGAGCAGCACTCGTCAGATTCGTCAGTTTCCTCACGCTATTCATGATGCAGAGGTATAAAATGACACTGATAATCAATAACATGTTGAGGAAAACCATGGAAGTCTAAATTTGTCATTAATGACAGTCCAAAATTGGTAATCCCGGTGTAATGTTCACTTACCATTTGTAGAAACGGGATTTTCATCATAACCTCCAGACGGTGAGCTTCGGTAACCGTTAAATCAGCTATTAAATATTCAGAGTATACCCCAATGCCAAAAGCAACTGCATATAGCATTTTGATGACTCTTTTCATCGATTTCTCGGTCAAATTCACAAATCTCTCGGTTCCCGGGTAAAAAAACAGTAGAAATCGTTGTAAAGCCAGCAGGAAGTGCAGGAGATACTGTACTTGATGGAAACCGACCATTACTGGAAGAGCTGCTACTCCTAGAGCTGCAACTATTGCGAAATACGTGTAAATCCTGAAAAAACCGGTTTTGAAGAGGGTTGTTGACGTTCATAGTTGTAGACTCACAAAAATTTGAAAATACAAGCAATCGCATATTGAATGCCGTACAACTCCTCTATTACATCGGGAACAGTTTTTGTTAGAAGAAAAACTGCAATCAATACAAGCCAAATGTACATCAAAAGTGCGAAGAGCTCATGTTTGACAACCCAATGGAAATGGTTGATTATTGGGAAGACAGCGGTCTGAAATTGGACAATTCATTGATAAATTGATCCGGTCTCATTTTTTTTCATACACGTACTTCCTTATCTTCCTCTCGATTCTGACGATAAACGTATAGATAGATTGGGAAGACAAGTATGGAGGAAATCAAATAGAATGACGCCGAAATTTTGGTAAATATTTCGATGGGTTTGTAATTTCCCAAAAAATCAATAGTTTGCAACATGCTCACGGTGGCGTTTTCCTCTAGCCACGACATTGGGAACAGAGCAAATGATGTTGAATTTGGCTACTGATTCTGAGCGGGTTTCATTCCAATTTCACCTGTCAATTTTTCCCAATTTTTCGCAATTTTTTGGACGCCTACTTTGTGTAATTTTATTTTTATCAATTCACAATCAAATCAAGGAGATATCTAGCGCCTTCTGCGTCTTTTAACGCAACTTTTCCGAGTCGTGGCTTCCACTGATCCACGTATACAAACATTTTGATCAATCTTGTTATCACACCGAATCGTGTACCCCATCATGTTGCCAGTCAGCTCCCATCCATCAGCAAGATACCCTTTGTAGTCATCTCCAATGGCTACGGTGAAATCCTGTAAGATGTAGTCATTTGTTCTCTCTAATGTAAGCGTAATTATTACCTACCCCATCACCTTTTCTTTCCAATTCATACATCGGTAGCAGATCCAGGCCACAAATATTATCCGGACCCAGAAAAACGAGCCCCATAGCAAAATAGTTGCCAGACGGGCGGCCCATATTGTTATGTCCGAAGAAAATCATTTCCGGATCATCAGACCGGTACTGTATCAGATAGGTGGTATTGCCACACGCAGCGATCTCAGTGAAATTGTTTGTGAAGAGACAAATTGGAAGATAAATGTCGTAGGATGCGTTGTTGAGCGAGCCTAGCATGTAGCCGTGGGTGTAGTCGACTCCTAGAGGAATTTTCTTAGCGACCGATACAGAAATCTCCACGGCGTCGGAAGAGTTGCAGCAGATTTGAGCGGATGCACCATGATGATTGGTGATTAGGAGAAGGGGAATAGAATAGAGGAGCCGAATCATGAATAGATGATTGGTTGATGATATGATAACTAAACTAAGCGGAATGAATGACTAGAATGATTTCATATAGACTCATTGTTTATGTATGTGCATATGAAAGGAAGATACATAGATCAGATCAAACATCAACCGTACTCAACGCACCGCACCATATTATTTCCCTTCCCAAGATCATAAAACACAGCTCTACCCGTCAGAACCAGCGGAAACTCCCCTCCCCCTCTCCCTCACTTTCTCCACAATTCAGACTTCATAACATCCCTTCCGTCATGAAACCATCTCTCCTCTTCCTCTTTCTCCTCCTCTGCTTCCACTTCCACCCCTCCACCTCCTGCCCGGATCCATTCGACTGCGGATTCATGGAGATCTGCATGTACAACATCTGTCTACCCGGCAATATGCTCCCACTGTTCACTGCCAACAAGTTCCCACCGCTCTACTGCACCATGCCGACGGATTGCAATGATCGACAGGATTGTGTGAATGGGAGGTGTGTCTATATGTTGAAGCAGAAGGGATTGGGTTGAAATGATAAAATTTTCATTGTTTATGTGGTCGGAATAGGCGCAAGTACGTGTTCAATAGTTTGACAACATTAATTGTAAGATCAAAAGATCAAAATATCAAAAAATCTCCTCACTTTGTCAATTCACCCATGAAAAACGCCCAAAAACAGCGGATGACTCTCTCGAACCAAGGCAAACAAAAACGGGTGGTCCGCTTTAAAATCCGTCGGCGGATTTATCGGAAAACTCATCGGAACCGCTTTGACCATCGTTGAAGCTGCAGCAGTAGTACCATCTTCATTTACCTAAACCTTAACATTTAAGTTTTTTTATTTTTGGTACTTCTTATCACCTCAATGATAGCCTTGTGAGCTCCATCGGATATTTTCAAGTTTTTGGGCAATCCGGTCAACCCGGAGAGGTCAGCTTGATCTGAGAAGATTTCAGTGATTCCTAACTTGGTTAGACTGGATTTCAGAGTGAACTCCTTTTCCACGGTGAATTTTGGAATCAGGGTCTGAAATTTTAACTTGGTCGGTCAATTTTTTTTTAAAAATACATTCAAATAAGTGTTTTCCGCCGCATTGATCAATTTCTGGAACCTGCAGGCGTTTAGCTTCCCAACAGCACCTTCCAGCCCGTTTTCCTTCACCTTTGGCAGGAAAATTGCGAATTGAAACTTGGGATCCTGATACTTCAAAACCAAAACTTGAAACAAATCATCCTCAGCATACAGCCTATGGTACCCGTTCTCGCCCATAAACGGAATCTTCAAAATTTTCCCAGACACCTGATGGAAATCCCGGTTACTAGTATCGGAAGCAGCGAAATTGTCGGCCCAGTCGCCTTTGAAGTAGATGGCATTCACCAGAATCGCCACCGCGTCTTCTATGGATTCGGGGGTGACCAGTTTATCGATTTTTCCCTCTGTTGAGGTTTTGACAAAGTTATTGATTTTCTGGGCGGCAGTTGGAGTGGTAAAGTCCAAAGATTCAGCGGAGGCGTTGTAGTTTTTTTGGACAGTTGTCAGGTAGCTGGGTTCTGGGGTGAAGTCCTTGCTGAAATCAATTAAAAATTTGACTTAGTGGTTATGGTACTCTACTTAAACTTACTTACCTTAAGAAAACTCGATTCGCCACACTGACCTTCACGCCATTTAAACTTTCCTCAAAACTTGTCGAAATGAACTGAAAATGGCTCACAAACTGGTCGTCACTGGCGCCTTTCAACAAGACATCTCCAATTTGATCTTTTGATCTCCCTTTGGCTCCCGAATGGACTAGTGATAAAGCTAGAGCAATTGATAACGGTGAGAAGACGATGGATTGGTTGGCGGGAAGAGTTGAGAGGAGGTTGAGACCGAATGAGTTCTCCGCTTCCAGAAACATCCTGGAATGATGGTAAGGGATGATGATAAGAAGCGAAATCGGAAAAATTTGATCAGGATGCTTGTCATGCCATTACACTTTGTTCTTCTTTCTTATCCCTTCTTATCTCCCTATCACTGATCTATCTAACATAAACAACTTGATTTATCAGTTGTCAAGAGTCAAGAGACTCAAGATAACATTTGTTGGGTTGGTTGGGGGCAAGATATCGAAAATTCAACTAGGCAAGGTTTAGGTAAGGCTTAGGTAAGGCTAGAGCAAAGACTAGTCAAGGACTAGGCAAGGCTTACAATTAGGTAAGGACTAGAGGCAAGGCTTAGGCTAGGCTTAGGTAAGGTTTCGGTAAGGCTAGGGCAAGGCTTAGGTAAGGCTTAGGTAAGGCTTAGGAAAGGCTTAGGCCAGGCGACGCTTAGACAACGTCTGAGCAAGGCTTACGCTCAAAAACCATGAAAAAACTCATTTTTCTCCAAAATCCGACATATCCAAGTTGGCGAGTTATCTATTTTTTCTTCAGCTGAAAACAAAATTTTGAATAGAAAATTGAACGAAAAAAGTGTCAAACTGACCAGTTTCTGTTCCGATTTCCCTTTTAAACTGCCCAAAAAGGCGTTCTTTCACTTTTTGTTTACACAAACTTTTCCTTCAACTGTCTGCGTATCTCTATGGAGAGAAGGGGGTGTTTTTTGGGCGGAAAATTGGAAGAAAAAAATTAGGAAAATTTAGGGAGAAAATTGGGCATTTTTGAGATGAGAAACTATCAATATCAAGTCAAATTTGCAGTTAGTAAATATAAAAAAAAATTATGAAAAATTAAAAAACTTCAAATTTTCCAAAATTTCCCCCCGATTTCGCAACATTTCAACATACACTTTCCCAACGTGGTTATAAGCAAAAACTATCGGTTTTCGGTCGGTTTTCCGCCAATTTTCACTATTTTTCTTCAAAATGCACACAAAAGTGATCCGTTCCAAGAAGGACAATGTCCCTGACATTGTTCTTTTCTATCAAGCGTCCAGTCCGTTTTCCAACTTTTTTCCGGGGAAATTCAAGACGAATTATGGGACGAATTTGACGAAAATGATCGAATATTCGTGTTCGGAGCAGTATTTTATGTGAGTTTTCAAAAAAAAAATTATGAGTCCTTGTCTAGTCCTTGACGAGTCCTGGGGTAAGTATTAAGGGTAATATGTACTTGCCCCAGGACTCATCAAGGGCTAGGTAAGATCTTACTTACTTAAGCAACCAAGTAAGTAGGTCAACCTACTCTGACCAAATCCTTGCCTAAGCCTTACTTTGTAAATTTTGAAATTTTCGGCTTCAGGCAACAAAAAGCGCTCTACGCCAATGATATCCCAGCTGCTCAGGAGGTCCTCGGCAAAACGAACCCGTTCCAAATGAAAAAAGTCGGACGAAACTTGAAAATGGACAAGAAAATGTTGGAAAGGTATGGTTATAGTAGTTTTATCTGTTTTTCGAGACATTTTTCGAAAATTCACTCATTTTCCCAAAATACCATACCAATCTGCCCTGGGTGACACGCGCGATGCACCATGTAAATTTTCCACGCTTGATATCTCCAAAGTGATAAGAGATGTCAAAAAGTGATCAACTACAAAAATATGTGAAATTTTAAGAGCTACAACTTTTTAATTGACCACTTTTTGATATCTTTTTTGATTCTTGAGATATTTGCAAAAATACATGTTACCTAGGTAAAAATTGATCAATTTTTCCGTTTCTGATGTATTTTTTCACAATTTTACCTATAAATTTGAAATTCAATTTGCAGCTGGAACAACAAATCCCACGACGTCATGTACCGTGCTTGCTACGAAAAATTCGCTCAGAATCCGGATCTTCGTCAATTTCTATTCAGAACTCATGGAATGAAACTGGCAGAAGCGTCACCAAATGACTATATCTGGGGAATTGGTAAGTTGAGTCGATTCAAATCAATTTTAATATTTCCCTGTCAGGCCTGGACATCAACGACGAGAGAGCCGAGGACATGGACAATTGGCCAGGCGAGAATCGCCTCGGAGGCATTCTCGAGACCGTGAGACGGCAGATGTGGGAGATGGCGTTGTATAGGTTGGTGGGTAGGGTTTTAGGAGAAAAAAAAGGAATTTTTTAGTGAGGAACGTCTGGAAGTTGAGATGGAGGACCTGAAAACGAGGTGCTGGAAGTTGGAGAATTGGAAATGATTCAAGGATTTTTTGTTGTGGTTGAGATCATGGATTTATTGATTGATGTACGTAAATAAATGGATATAAATATCAGGTGATAATTATCAAATTATCAAAGAATACAATAGAAGAGAGAAGGGGAGGAGACGTGGCATACATAATAACATGGTAGTCATATTCGAGGACACGCATGGGTTAAGTATATGGGAAGGGGAGAGGAGAGGAGTGCTTACTCAAGGAAAAGGAGATCTCTGATTGTGAGTTTGTGTAAACCTGGTTAGATCATAGTTTAGCTACCAATGGTCATCATCACTCAGCCATCCACAAGCCAATCTCGCCAAACTTCCAGTAAGCATATACCACCTTGAATACCAATGTACCCACCACGGTTCCAGCCATTTCCATTTCGTATTCCGACCAGTTTTCCACGAGGAGAAGCCGCAAAGTGATAATGAGTCCAAGGAGAATCTCCATTCGTTGACCATGGAGATACATTTCGCGTGTGCCACGTGGATTCTTGAATAGGTAGTCGTAGATTTTGACGAGGACCACGGTCAGAGCACAGTTGACAACGAGAGGCAGCGGCAGGAAGGACATTGTAGAGGAGGGTGAATGAGCGTTTTCGAGTAATCGGGATATCGATAGTGGCCAAGAGGAAGTTGTCATGGATACAAAACGAGGTGGGCGGGGCGAATAAGCTGTTATCCTGCTATCACAAGATTATCATGAGGGGGAATGAGGGGGAAGGAAGGCAACGTATACTTATCACCTAGTTCAGGTTCAAAAACAAATGCCCTCCAAACTTCCAAATCCCTGTTACTCGTGGACATCAGCGACGAAAAGGTCGAGGACATGGACAATTGGCCGGGTGAGAATCGTCTTGGAGGCATTCTGGAGACAGTGAGACGACAGATGTGGGAGATGGCGTTGTATAGGTTGGTGGGGCGAGTTTTGGGAGGAAATGGAGGAATTTTTTAATGAGGAACGTCTGGAAGTTGAGCAGGAAGACCTGAAGACGAGGTGCTGGATGTAGGAGAATTGAAAATGATTCAAGTAGTTTTGTTGTGGTTGGAATCATGGATTTATTGATGTATGTATGCACGTAAATAAATAGATATACATATCAGGGATAGTTATCGAATAATACAATAGAGGAGGGCGGGGAAGATGTGGAACACATAATATCATGGTAGTCATAATAGTGGACAGACACGGGTTAAGTATATGGGAAGGGGGGAAGAGAGGAGTGCTTATTCAAGGAAAAAGGGGATCTCTGATTGTGAGTCTGTGCAAACCTGGTGAGATCATAGTTTAGCTGCCAATGGCCATTATCACTCATCCATCCACAAGTCGACATTGCCAAACTTCCAGTACCCATATACCACCTTGAATGCCAGTGTTCCCACCATGGTTCCAACCATTTCCATTTCGAATTCCGACCAGTTTTCCACGAGGAGAAGCCACAAAGTGGCAAAGGATCCGAGGAGAATCTCCATTCCTTGAAAAATAATGTACACTGTACGCGTGATAAGTTGTTCTTCGAATAGATAGTCGAGGATCACTGTGAGAACACATTTGACAACAAAAAACAGCATCAGGAAGGACATTTTCGAGGAGTAAGTGAATAAATGAATGAGTGGATGTTGGCGAGTGTGCGTTTTGGAGTATTCAGGGTATCGAGAGCGGCCAAGAGGAAGTTGTCATGGATACCAGGGGGGCGGGGCTAATGAGCTGTTATCCTGCAATCACAAGATTATCATGAGGGGAATGAGAAGGTAGAAGCAAATTTTTTGGGTTGACGGACGGAAAAGAGTGAGACGGTTGCCAAGGATACCATATGGCTCATGATAAACATCCATTATCATCCTTGACGCACAACTTTTCAATTTTGCGGGCGGAAAGGTGTGGCCAGCCTACTCATTAACCACATGATCATGATTAAATGACGAATGGAGATTCTATTTTGGTTTCGACGAAGCCAAACCCTCCTATTCCTTTGAACATGTGTTCCGGGGAACCTGGAACAATTTGAAAGGGGAAGAGAAGATGGAAACGAAGACAACCGAGGATTTGATGGAGTTAGGATTGATGGGGGGGGGGTGGGGATAATATGACAAAACGCTCTTGTTAACACCAAGGATTTATTAATTAATTAAAATAATCATAAACTTTATCGCGCATCAGTTGTTTCCATTCCTCGTCCATCCACAAACCGATCCTGCCAAACTTCCAGTAGGAATACACCACCTTGAACGCCCAAGTCGTCAAGATGATTTGAAACATTTCCACATCGTATTCCGACCAGGTTTCCTTCGCGAGCATTTGAACAACGGCTGTCATTCCAAAGAAGACCTCGATGTTTTGAGAGGAGAGGTACATTCCACGGGTGATACGTTGATCTTCGAATAGGTAGTCGTTGATTTTGACGAGAACCACTGTGAGAGCACAGTTGATGATGATAGTCAGAGGCAATGAAAAGAAGAAGGACATTGCGGCCGACAGCGACAGGAAGAACATTGTTGATGGGGTTGAATGAGCGTTTTCGAGTATTCGGGGTATCGAGAGTGGCCAAGAGGAAGTTGTCATGGATACCAAGAGGGGGTTGGTGGGGCTAATGAGCTGTTATCCAGCTATCACAAGATTATCATGAGGGGGAATAAGGGAAGGAAGGAGACGTATACTTATCGCCTAGTTCATGTTCAAATCCCAATGCCGACTCGATCAAACTTCAAGTACCATATCAAAATCTTGAACACTGTTTTTGCTACCACGAGTTGAGCTACTTTCACATCCTCATCATCCCAGTGTTTCTTATGGAAAACTTTCTGGATCCCCTAGAGACATTGCAAAATGAACGGTTTTTGGAAGAGTCGAACACCCCGAGTAGTTGAAGATGTAAACGGTGAGGATGCAGTTCAGGATGCAAGTTGGTAGGGCTTGCAAGGACATGGCTCTTACAATTAGGTGACGGACGGAAAAGTGTGAGAGGGTTGCCAAGGATACCATATGGCTCATGATAAACAGCTATTATCATCCTTGACGCACAACTTTTAAATTTTGCGGGCGGAAAGGTGTGGCCAGCATAGTCATTAACCACATGATCAAATGACGAATAGAGATTCTATTTCGATTTCGTCGAACCCCAAACCCTCCTCTTCCTTTGATCGCGTTTTCCGGGCAACCTGGTACTATTTGAAAGGGAATGAGAAGATGAAGGAGAAGACAAAGACGATTCAAGATTTTCTGGAGGAAGGGCTGACAGGGGGTGACCGTACATAGGTCTCATTGTCCATCTGAGTACTCAACAAAGAGAACAAGAAGGAAGCCAAGGAAAGATGTCAAAGTTGTTAACACCAAGGATTTATTAACTAATTAAATAATCATATGCTTTATCCCGCAGCAGTTGTCTCCATTCCTCGTCCATCCACAAACTGATACTGCCGAACTTCCAATATGCATACACCACCTTGAACGCCCAAGTCGTCGAGATGATGTGAAGCGTTTCCTTATCGGATTCCGACCAGGTTTCCTTTGCGAGCACCGGCAGAACGCTTGTGATTCCGAAGAGAATCTCGAAGTTTTGACAGACGACGTACATTCCACGGGTGATGCGTTGATCTTCGAATATATAGTCGCTGATTTGGACGAGACCCACTATGAAAGCACAGTTGAAGATGGTATTCAGGGGCACTACAGAGAAGAGGGACATAGCGGCCGATTGCAAGTTGGTGAATGAGCGTTTTGGAGTATTCAGGGTATCGAGAGTGGCCAAGAGGAAGTTGTCATGGATACCAAGAGGCGGTGGGCGGGCTAATGAGCTGTTATCCAGCTATCACAAGTTTATCATGGGGGAATGAGGGGGAAGAAAGGAGACGTATACTTATCGCCTAGTTGAGGTTTAAATATCAATTCCGACCCGACCAAACATCAAGTACCATATCCCCCCCTTTAACATCACTTTCGCTACCCCAGTTTGAGGGTCACCAAGGATACATACCTTAAGGTTCATTTCAAACAAGTTTATTCATAAAGATAAAGTGAACTTCACTTCCTAACTCAACTTCAACATTGCGAAATTCTGCAGCATGCCGTGGCCAGCATAGTTGACAGCCGCTTGATCAGTACCATGAGTGTAGATGACCGTGTCGTTGTTGTACTGAAAGAAAAACACCCTACTAGAAGCTCTCCCATAACCAAATCACTCACGGTCGGCACGTACGAATAGATAGGTACTGCAGTCGGGAAGCAATTTTGGGCGGCTTGACGGCTCAAAAACCAGCCGCATTCTCTCTTAACCTCTCCGTACAAGACTTGAGTATCGGCGTTTTGCGGTCGAACCAGACCGGTTCTCGGGTCCAGGGTCTCGACGCATCGTTGAAGTGCTCCACACTTTTCACGGATCCGTTCCACATCGTTTTGGGCGCTCAGAGTACCATGATAGAATGAATCGCTGAATGTCCAGCCTTGGGTCTGCATTTCGGCGAACAGGTCTTCGGATATCACGTAGGACCGTTGCTGGCCCTTGTACAATTGACGGGCAACGTCGAATCGAACGGTTAGGGAGTTCTGCAGAGGGAATTGGACGAATTTTGGAAAAAATCAAGAACTCACAAAAGCGACACCAGTGGTGGGCACTTGCTTGATGTATGGTGCGGTTCCGTTAAAAACATAATCAGAACCGCTCGGATACGTGCCGTAACCCAAAACACGAACGGGCCGGAAAAAGTTGACAAAGTCGGTTGTGTAGTTTTGGATCTCGGCGCCAACGCCATAGCGGTATTCTGAAGTTTAGGGGAAAATTGAGAGTTGGTTGCGAAACGTCACAGCTAACTAACCATTCAAAACCGGAGAGTAAAACTCGACCAGTTCCATGTCATCCGTCATACAATACCCCGCAAAAGGAGCCAACAAAAATGCCTCTCCGTAATCCTTGATCTGACCCATTTGCCCCAACTTTTCAGCTCTCTCGAACTTCAGCAACCCGTTAACAGTTCGAATCAGATGGTACTTTCGAAGATCCGGGCATCCGCAGTTTGGAGGTGGCACCGAGGGCACGAGAACAGCCATGCGGACTGGAATCTGTTGGAGGTAGTCGTACCGTTCTAAAAGAGGGGTTTTAAATACCAAAAAAAACCTGTCCAAAAACATACCGTAATCCATGAAAAGCGCATCCTCGACAGAATACGTGTAGGCGATCTGGCTTCCGTTGCTGTTTTTACGGATCATCAGAGGTTCTCTGCGTAGGTACTCGCCCTGTTGGATTGAACAGTTTTTCATTTTCAGATAAAACTCACGGAAACCCGGCAAACAGCGGCGAGAAGGATCGAGATAGCTAACCAGTGCATTGGGATTGCTTGGGGAGACAGAATTCTAAAGGAAAAGTGAATTTTCGGTACATATTTACGTTGCTTTTAAGTTCTCACGCTATTGAATTCTAATTTGGCTGTATACATAGATTGATGTTTTGGTCTGAACTTTTTCAGACAAGTTCTATAAAGTTCTGGAAGAAAAATCAAGAAAGTTCAGGGTATATTGACTTTTTGAACTTGATATGTCTTCTTGAACATTACCACGGTCAAGCCCAGAACAGCAACTGCACCATGTAGACCATCCAAAATTCAAGTTCAAAAAGTCAAACAAACTCAAACTTGCTCGCTTTCTTTTTCTTCCAGAACTTTATTAAAAAGGTGTTCAAACCAAAAAATCAATCTATATGTACAAACAAATCCGAATTCAATACCGTGAGAACTGAGAACCCAAAAGCAACGTACATAAATATGTACCGAAAATCCACTGTTCCTTCAGAATTCCGTCTCCCACCAATTCCAATGCACTGGTTACTTATCTCGATCCTTCTCGCCGCTATCTGCCGGGTTTCCGTGAGTTTTATCAGAAAAATCAAAAGTTCTTTAACTGTCATTGTAAGAGCGAACAACTAGTCAGTCATGTTCTGTACACCTTTGAAAACAGCAACGGAAACCGGATCACCTACACGGTTTACGCCGAGAGAGCACTTTTCTTGGAGTATGGTATGCTTCTTTGAATTAGTTTTTTGAAATGGAATTTGAAACTAAATCTGCCCTTTTGTTAGACCGCGAGTCCTACCCACAGCAAGTTCCGCACATCAACTTGACTATTATCTCTCCCAATAGACAACCTTCAAATTGCGGATGCCCGGATCTTCAAATGTACCATCTGATTGAAACTGCTAACGGGCTGTTGAAGTTCGAGAGAGCTGAAAAGTTGGCGCAAATGGGTCAGATTAAGGATTTCGGAAGGGCTTTTATGTTGGCTCCGTTTCCGGGGTATTGTCTGACGGATGACACGGAATTGGTCGAGTTTTACTCGCCGGTTTTGAATGGTCTGTAGGATTGCGACTGTAACATTTCGCAACTGAAAACTTCAGGATACCGCTACGACGTTGGCGCCAAAATCGAGAGCTACACAACCGACTTTGTCAATTTTTTCCGGCCCGTCCGTGTTTTGGGTTACGGTGTGCTTCCGGGAACTCCTGATTATGATTTTACGGGACGAACCCCACCATACATCAAGCAAGTTCCCACCACTGGTGTCGCTTTTGTGAGTTTTCTTGATTTTCTTCAAAATTCATCCAATTCCCTGTGCAGAACTCCCTAACCGTCCGATTCGACGTTGCCCGTCAATTGTACAACCAGGGGGGGCAACGATCCTACGTGATATCCGAAGACCTGTTCGCCGAAATGCAGACCCAAGGCTGGGAATTCAGCTATGACCTCTATCCTGGTACTCTGAGCGCCCAAAACGACGTGGAACTGATCCGTGAAAAATGTGGAGCACTTCACCGATGCGTCGAGACCCTGGACCCGAGAACCGGTCTGGTCAGACCGCAAAACGCCGATACTCAAGTCTTGTACGGAGAGGTTAAGAGAGAATGCGGCTGGTTTTTGAGCCTTCAAGCCGCCCAAAATTGCTTCCCGACTGCGGTATCCGTCTTTTCGTATGTGCCGTCTGTGAGTGATTTGGTTATAGGAGAGTTTTTCTAGTATGGTGTTTTTTTTCAGTACAACAACGAAACGGTCATCTACCGACATGGTACCGATCAGGCGGCTGTCAACTATGCTGGCCACGGCATGCTGCAGAATTTCGCAATGTTGAAGTTGAGCTAGATGGACTTTATCTTTATTTTTATCAATAAATTTGTTTTAAATGATAGTAGGTGTTTCATCCATTCCAACCTCTTGGAGCGTTCGCGTTTTCAGTGCGGTTTTGGCGCACTTTCCCCTCGTCCACTTCGACCAATTCCCCCTTCACTTTCCCCATCTAATCAGTGACAATTTGCCCCCTTCTTATCACCAATTCTTCTCATCTTTCTCCTTTTTCTCTTTTTTCGTCTTTTCCCAACTAGAGATCATAGACGCAGACAGCGAAACACGCACTGTCCGACTACACCATACATGTCTATCTTCTAGGCGATCATCTTCATATATAGACGTTTTTCGGGTGGATTTTGGTTCTCCATTATCAGTATTATCAAAAAAATCAAAAATGCGATCAATTTGGCTATTTTTCTATCAATTTCTGTTAGTTTTTTGTTTTTCCGGCATCTCCAATGCCGCCAAACTGCTCCTAACTGTTATGGATCAAGGAAGGTTAGTGATAATCAAAAAATCAATGAAAAGTAACATTCCAGATCCCACGCCACCTCAATAACCCCGTTGATGCACCGTTTACAAAAAGATGGGCACGTTACGGCTCTGGAAATGGTCACGTACCATAAGGACATGGATTTCGGGATGGAGGAGAGGTTCATTAACATGACAGGTTAATTTGAGAGAAAATGGGGTTGATTGTGACAAAAATGTTTAGGATTCAAAAACAATTTCGTGTCCGAGGACTTTTTCAAGATCGCTTTTGAGGGAGAGTTCACGTTTTTGCATCAGGTTAGTCATAGAAATGCGTCAGTAAAGCATCCAGAAAAGCGTCAACAGAGTATCTAGAAAAACGTCGTTAGAGCATTCGGAATTGCGCCGATAAAGTAGCCAAAAGTGCGCTAGCGAAGTGTCCAGAATTGCGTCAGTTAAGTGCCTAGAAAAGTGTTAGGAAAGTGCCAGTGAAGTATCCAGAATTGCGTCACTAAAACATCCAGAAAAGCGCCAGCCAAATATCGAAAAATGTGCCAGAAAAGCATCTAGAAATGCGTCAGCAAAAAATCTAGAAAGACGTCAGCAAAGAGTATCTAGAAGTACGCCAACACTGAAATAGCGTCAAGTCACTAAAACTGCGCTAAGCACCGTAATCATAGGTTACGTCAAGCTCAAAAACAATAAGAACTATGCACTGAAACAGCGCCAAGGCATTCAAAACGCGCCAATGCACCATAAAGCCAGCAGCAGCTCCAAAACCTCTCCTTTTCCAGGCGGTCCCCTTCATCTTCGGCTCAATCTCATGCGACCGAGTCCTCGAGCACAAAAAACAGCGATTCCTGGAAATCGCTCATGAAAATTGGGACGTCTTCCTCTCCGATTCCCTATTCTCCCCATGCGGTTACGCAATGTCCGAAATCACTGATAAGCCGCATATCATGATGCATTCCAGTGACGTGGAAAGTGCCCATGGCAGTTTCAAGGGGTTTCATAGGTGAGTTTGAGAAATTTTCAATCGAAAAGTGATGTTTTTTTCAATTAAGAAACTACGCCTTGCTGGTGCCCAACTTCCTACCGTACTCCATGGCCGACTTCACCACTGATAAGTTTTATCACCGAGCCATCAGCACTATAGATTGGTTCGGAAGTGTCTTCACAACTGGCGTCATCGCCGGATTCGCTCAAAAATGGGCGCTACGCAGTATTATCGGATTTCCGGGTTTCTCGTTCATGGATTACAATCGGAAAAGTACATTTTCCTTCACGGACATGCCCGATCCATTGTACCCGGTTGGCGCGAGGACTAATGATGTAAAAATTGTTTTAAAGCTTCTTAATTTTGAAGTTTTTCAGTTTTTCTCCTTCGGAACTTACTGTAACCCGCCGAAAACCGGGTTGGATGAAGAATGGAGCAATTTTGTGGATAGGCCTGGGTCTAAAGGTGATTATCTTGAAAGTGATAAGAGATATCAAAAAGTTGTCAACTGATAACTTATAGCCCTTGACATTTCCTACAACTTTGTAGTTGACAACTTTTTGATATCTTTTATCAGTTCCAAACTACACCTACTCAAAACCAACCTATCCTGCCCCAGGTACAATCCTTATCGCCTTCGGCACCATTATCGATTGGAGATATGCCCCCCGAGAGAAATTCGAAATTTTTATCAATGTCGCCAACAAATTGACTGATTATCAAGTGATTTGGAGTATGAAGGGTAATAGGCCGACTGGACTCGGGGAACACGTGAAAGTCTCGTCTTGGGTACCACAGCAAGCGATTTTGAGTCATGAGAAGACGGTGCTGTTTTTGAGTCATGGAGGGTTGAAGAGGTGGGGGTAACAAACCAAAAAAATCGATAATAAAGTGATTATTGATTATTGATTTTGTTTCAGTGTGAAAGAAGCGGTTTGCTCGGCGACACCATCGATTTTTATGCCAATGTTCGCTGAGCAGATGAGGAACGCGTGGCTGGCCAAGAATAAGGTATTTTTTGGGTTAGGGGTGGGTAACGGCTAGGTAAGGCTTAGGTAAGGACTAGGTTAGAACTGGGTAAGGCTAACCTACCCGTTGCCTAATTTTTGTCTAGTCTAGTCTTGAAAAAAAAAATTCCAAAAAAAAAAAATCGAAACTTCAAAAAAAATATTTTCCACTTTTTTTTTGTTTTTTGATTGATTTTTATAACCAAAATCAATATAAAAAATTGAAAATTATAGAAATAAATTTGCAAAAATTACAAACAAAAAAAAAATGAAAATTTCGACTATTTTCGAAATTTTTCGAAATTTTCCAAAAAAAAATTGAATTTTTTGAAATTTATTTTTTGCCAATTTTAACAGATTTTATAAACAAATTTCATAAAAATTTTATCTAAGTTTTGAAAAATTAACATTGAAAAAAATTCAAAAAACCCGAAGAAAGTTTTTCAATTTTTTTCAATTTTCAAAAATTTCAATTTTTTTGAATTTACAATAGAGTTTTTGAATTTTCCTTATCATTTTTATCACTTTGATCAATATCTTACCAATGACTATAATTCATCAAATTTTAGCTCCAAACCATAACAAATTAAATCAATTTTTCCAGGGTTTCGCCCGTATCCTGAACAAATTCCACCTATCCGAAACCTACCTCGAAACGCACATCCGCGAGGTTGTCGAGCACCCATCCTACCAAAAAAACGCCGAAAAACTGCTCTCCACGTTCCTGGATCGACCAATGGAATCGCTGGACGAAGCGGCGTTCAAATTCAACAGATTGCTCAAATACGCAGCCAAAATGCCCGCGTATTTCTACCCGAAAGGCATCGAATTGGGATACTTGGAAACGCTGAATTTGGACATTTTTGTTATCGTTCCAGTGGTTGTTGGGTGGATTATCGCGAAATAGGGAGGAGAGGAAAATTAAATTTAAAAGAAAAATGTTTTTTTGCTGATAAGGTCTCATTTTTCAGCGGGTTTGTTTTTTGGAAAAAAGTGTTTTTTTTTTGAACTTTTTTTCAAATTTTTTTTGTGTTTTACTACTTATATAATAGTATTATTCCGTTTAAAATTTAAAATAAATTTTTCAAACACAAAAAATCGTCAATTTTTCGAAAACTTCATTACGAAATCCCCTTTTTCTCTCTGCGCTCTCCACTTTAAAAACTCCCGTTTTCCGCATATTTTTTACTTATTTTCCTATATCTTCCGCTCATTTTTAAGTCCTTTTCACTCCCCAAAAAATGCCAATTCGAATTATAAAAAAATGCGAAAATCCCATGGGAAACCCGTCTGGAATTGTGCTATTCTATCGAGCTTCGTGCATTTTTTCCAATTTTTATCCGACGAGTTTTCAATGTGAAGTTGGTGATAAAATGATGGATTTTAACTGTAATGAGCAGTTTTATATGTGAGGATTGGTTTTTTAAAATTTTTGAAAAAAAAAATTTTGAAATTTTTTTTTTTTTTTCGAAATTTTTTGAAATTATTTTTTTCTGTTCAGGTACCATAAAGCCCTATCAGCTGCGGATAATAATACTGCTGATAAAATTTTCAAAATGACAAAACCATTGCTAATGAAAAGAGCCGGAAGGAAGCTGAAAATGACCCAAGAAATGCTTGAAAAGTTGGTTCAAAAAATCAACAAAAAAAATCCAAAATTTTTTTTTGCCAATTTTTCAAAATTCTTATTTTTTAGATGGTCCCAGGTGTCATCTGAAATTATGAAATGTGGAATTTCCGCAAAATTCTCACAAAATCAAGATATTCTGCTGAATTTGTTCAGAACTCGTGGGATGGTACTGGCGGAAGCGTCGCCGAGGGATAGAATTTGGGGCATTGGTGAGGGAAGGTTTAATAGAAAAAAAGGAAATGATAAAAATGATAAATATGATAAGAAAAATTAAAATAATTCAATACTCAAACAAAATGAGAAAAATTTGAAAAATTGAAAAAAAATGCATTTTCAAAATTTTCAAAATTTTCAATTTTTTTGGACTTTTGGAATTTTTTTCAATGTGAACTTTTTGTTTTTAAAATTTCATTTTTGTTATATTTGCAAAAATTAAAAAAAAAAAAACAAATCAGAAAAATTACAAAAAAAAATTCTGAAAAATTTCGAAAAATTACGAAAAATTTCGAAAATTTTCGAAAAATGTCGGAATTTTAAATTTTTTTTGTCCGTTTTTACATTTTCAAACTTTAAAAAAATAATACTTTGAGAAAAAAAAATTTCGAAAAGTTTCGAAATTTTTTTTTCAATTTTTTCTCAAAAATTCCAAAAAAATTCAAATTTTCCAAAAAACTCCATTTTTCATTTCCAAACAAAAAACTCTTTATCAAAATAAATTTAAAAAAATTTTTTATCAAAAACTAATTTTCCAGGCCTGGGCGTGTCCAACAAGCTGTCAGAAGACCCAAAAACGTGGAAAGGCGCTAATAAATTGGGAAAAATTTTGGGAGAAATTCGGGATGAATTGTGGGAGAAGGCAGAGTTCCGGTAAGTGATAAAAATTAATTTCTTGAAAAAAAAAAACAAAAAAATTTAGGAGCCTACGTGGAATAGTTGAAAACGAGTCATTTTTGAAAAGATGCGAAAAATTGGAAAAAATTGGATAAATCGTGGTAATTTTCCAATTTTTGTTGTTTTGGATCGTCAATAAAAGTTTAATTTTTGGTTGCGAAACGGCGTGGATGCGAAATTTCTGACCTAACCCTTACCTAAGCCTGATTTAAGGCATGGCTGATCTAATCCTTGCCTAAACCTTATTTAACAAGGTTTTCCTAGTTTCCTAGGTTAGACCTTGCCTCGGAGGCATGCCTTATCTATGTCTTGTGGAGGCCTGACTCAGTCCTTACCTAAACCTGACCTAGCAACACTGCCCTGAATCAGACTTTGTTTTAGACTTTACGTTACATGCAGGAAACCGGTCTAATACTTGCCTAAGCTTGACTTAGTCCTTATCTAATCCTTGGTCAACCCCTCCTTATGGTCTGACTCAACACCTGTTTGCTTGCCAACCGACCGGCCGACCGACCAACCAACTGACCAAACTACACACAAATTTCGCAACATTGCGCCAAGGTTTTTCTCTTTTTTTTGTCTGTTTCTCTCCCCCTTTTGGACATATTTTTGGACACCACAATGCCATTTTTAAGCAACTTCTTCCTATTAATTTACTTCCAGCATCACCATGCACACCCGCGTAGTGGTTTCCGATACCCGTGACGGCCAAAAAGTGCTGGTCCTTTTCTACGAGGCCGCCTGTGTTTTTTCCAACTTTTACCCCGCCGAATTCACAGTGAATGTCAATGAGAAAGTGGAGGAGAAGGGGGAGAATAAGGAGAAGATGGTCAAGTTTACGTGCAGTGAACAGTATTTTATGTGAGTTACCTAATCCTTACCTAAGCCTGACTTAATCTTTGTTGTAGGTACAAGAAAGCACTTCTAGTCCATGATCATGGTACTGCAGCGAAAATTCTCCAGGAATCGAATCCGATGAAGATGAAGATCCACGGACGGAACCTGAACATGTCCAAAGAGCAGTTGTATGAGTAAGACACCCATTCAACACCCATATGCCCCTAATATGCCTTCCAGATGGACCCACAAATCGCGAGACGTAATGTACCGCGCGTGTCTCGAAAAGTTCGCCCAGAACGAGCGACTTCGGGTGTTTCTGTTCAGAACTCATGGTATGAGCCTGGCAGAAGCGTCACCGACTGATAAGATTTGGGGAATTGGTGAGGGAATATCGATTTTATATTTCTATTTTAAAAAATTTTAAAAAATCATTTAGGACTTGCAAAACACGACGCACGCGCCGAGAACCGCAACACTTGGCGGGGGAGCAATTGGCTTGGAGAGGTTCTCGATGGGGTCAGGGAGGAATTGTGGCAACGGACCGAGTTCAGGTACGGTAGGCTTGCTTGGGGTCAAATTATGGAAAAATTGGTCTAACTTTGAAATTTGAGGTCAAAAGTTGAAATTTGAGGTGAAATTTTCCTTGGAATCATGTATTTTGCTTGGGAACTTGGTACTTGGAAAAAATCTTGGGAACCAAAAGAGATATCAAAAAGTAGTCAACTAGGAAGTTGTGGCCCTTAAAATTTTACGTATTTTTGTAGTTGACTACTTTTTGCTATCTCTTATCAATGTTGAGATAGAAAACGTTGAAATTCAACATGGTGCATCGCGTATTGAAAGTGTGAATTATTTCGCAATTTCTATTTAGCTGCGTATCTTGTCAACGGTAGGAGATATCGAAAAGTAGTCAACTAAAAAATTGTAGCCCTTAACATTTGGCGTATTTTTGTAGTTGACAACTTTTTGATATCTCTTATAGTTTTTGAGATATATGTCAAAATACACGGCACTTAAGGCATAGGTGCAACTGTAGGTCAGTAAACCTTACCTAGATCAATTTTTTAAAGGATATTTTGATTTTTATTGAAAATTGGGGTAATTATAGGTTACTTATAATTAAATTGAAATAACTCAATTCTAAAATGCTAAATTAAAAAAATATTGAAATTTCAGAGGAGATCGTGAAAAAGTGCTTGGCGAATCCTACGAAACACGAGCTCGAGAATTGGAAACTTTTAAATATTAAATGAAATGGATCGAAATAAATTTGTATTATTTATATTTATCTTGTAATACCAATTTTTGTATAATAATGATTTTAAAAAGCTTGAAAAAAAATTAAATTTTTTTTTGAACTTTTTTGAAATTTTTTTTTTCGAATTTTTAAAATTTTTTATTATTATGTTTATCAATTTATCAGCTTGTTTTTCTACTGAAAACTCCTAAAAAAAATAAAAATTCAAAAATCACAATTTCGCAATTTATTTTCGACCAAACGTGTCATGTTTACCCTTGAGAATTCCTTTCCTTCTCTGGGTCTCTCATTTTTTCAAACAAACTAGTTTTACTGATTTTTCCGTTATAAATGAGTCGCGATACTAGATTCTTGATCATTTGAATAGCCCGAACATTTCGAAATTTTTCATTTAAAAAAAATTTCGAAATTTTTGCAAAAATTTTTTTTTTTAAATTTCTTTCCATTTTTTCAGCACCATGATGCATACCCGTTGTATCATTCCAAAACCAGTCGAGTCTGGAAAAATTTTGGTTTTGTTTTTCGAGACAGAGTCGCCGTTTTGTAGTTTTCATCCGGCCGAATTTACGGTGAATGTTAATGAGAAAATGGAGGACAGGGGTGAGGATAAGGAGAAGATTATCAAGTTTTCGTGCAGTGAGCAGTACTTTATGTGAGTTCTTTAGGGAATTTTTAGTCAATCCTTATCTAGTCCTTGCCTTATCCTTGCCCAACCTTAACCTAATCCATACGCTCATTTCAGGTACAAAAAAGCGCTTCTAGTCCATGACAACACCTCTGCCGAGAAAATTCTCCACCACGTTAACCCAATGGCCATGAAAATGTTGGGAAGACAATTGAACATGACACGAGAAAATATTGACGAGTAAGCGGCCATATTATACCCATATGCCTCTAATATGCCTTCCAGATGGACCCGTAAATCGCGAGACGTAATGTACCGCGCGTGTCTCGAGAAGTTCGCCCAGAACGAGCGACTTCGTCTGTTTCTGTTCAGAACTCATGGTATGACACTGGTGGAAGCGTCACCAACTGATAAGATTTGGGGAATTGGTAAGGGATTATCGATTTTTAATTTGCAAATTTAATTTCTTATTTTGACGCTTTTCAGGGCGAGATATCGATGACCCACGCGCCGAGAATCGCGACACTTGGCAAGGGACCAATTGGCTTGGAGAGGTTCTCGATGGGGTCAGGGAGGAATTGTGGCAACGGACCGAGTTTAGGTACGGTAGAATTGTTGGGGGTTAAATTATAGGAACATTGGTCAAAATTTGAAGAAATTGGTCTAATTTTGAAAGTTGAGGTCAAAAATTGAGATTTGAGGTGAAATTTTGCCTGGGTACCATGTATTTTGCTATGTATCTCGGGAACAGTAAGAGATATCAAAAAGTGGTCAACTATAAATTTGTAGCCCTTAAAATTTCACGTATTTTTGTGGTTGACAACTTTTTGATATCTTTTTTCACTGTTGAGATAGAACACGTTGAAGTTCTACATGGTGCATCGCGTATTGATTGTTTGAGTTTTTTGCACTTTCTATTAGGCTGCGTATCTTGTCAATGGTAAGATATATCAAAAAATAGTTAACTAAGAAGTTGTAGCCCTTAAATTTTTGCGTAACTTTGTAGTTGACAACTTTTTGATATATCTTATCACTGTGAAGTTATATGGGTTTCAAATTCAACATTTCGACAAATTTTCAGCCTCGATCGTGAAAAAGTGCTCACAGAATCAGTGGAAAAGCGCTGCGAGCTTCTCGAACAATTCAAATACTCAGAATAATCAATAATTTGTTTTATTCCATTCCACCACTACCTCCCCGAATTGACACTCTTATCGAACATTGCGAAATAAATATCTCCGACAGTTTCTCCATTTCTAGCATTTTTCTGGTTTTCCGAGAAGCCAAATATCGATTTTCGACGGCCTTGGGAACCTGAGGAAGCGGAAGAATCAACGATTTTCAGAAATCGACAAGTTTTGAGGCAGAAAAAATCGATAAAAACACGTCGGGATCCATCGATTAGGTAGGTTATCGATGGGACGATGATGATGGGGTTTCTGAAGGATATATCAGATGAGTGATAGGAGATATCAAAAAGTGGTCAACTACAAAAATACGCAAAACGTCAAGAGCTACAATTTGTTAGTTGACCGTTTTTTGATATCTCTTACGGTTTTTGAGATATCAACTGATAATCACTCACATATGCGCTGTTGTATCGAAAATCAAGTTGCACCACTTCCTCACGTCATCTGGAAAATCCAGAATCACCGGGAGGCATTCTGTGAGTATAAGGAGAATGATAAGGGTCCCAACGGTGATAACAGCTGCTCTGACAAGCTGAAAATCGATAATTTTGAAAAAAATCGATAATTTCGAAAAAATACCTTGCAACTTTTCACATTTTCCTCCAATTGATAGCGAGTGCTCAGGGTGTACTTCAAGTTCAAATTCAAGGTCTCCAAACGCTTTCGATTTTTGTAAAACACAATTTCCAGCAGAATAATCGCTGATAAGACCGTTATCAGTGTATCCAGAAACATCAACTTCATCTTGATAAACTGATAAGCGGCTAGCAAGGAGTAAGCGGTAGAGAAGCAGAAATTCGAGAAAATCAATAACAGAGGTATCCAAATTCGCGATTTCTTCTCGTAGTCACTGTTAAGGAAGGTTATGAAAAACCGAAAATCGATAATTGATTACCTGATAAAATAGGTGGCCAAGGCGCGTTCCACTGTCACTGATAACACTGAATGAATGCCAAAAAACACATAATGATAACGGAAAAATGCCGCCCAGAAGAGGATTTTTGATACAGAAGGTTCATCTGCCGAATTTGATAGCCTCTTATCACACTGATAATAAAAAACCAAGCATCTACTGATAAGGAGCTCAAACCAACAGAAAATCCCGGCGATAACTAGTAATCGATGATTTCTATGTGGAAAACTAAAAAAATCAGTGAAAAATCAATAAAAAATCAATAAAAACTCACTTTGACATGCCAGCACAAAAAATTCCAATGATAGTGATAACAGCTGATAGTATCAGTAGAAAAGTGACAATGGAAAACTCGAAAATTAAAAATTGACGATTCGAGTTGAAGGTGAACACCCAAACGACATTTATATCGTTGAAATTTGGAAAATCTGAAAACAAAACTGTTTTTTTCAAAGTTAGGCCTGAATTTGGCTGCGTACTTTCATTCCCGTCCAAAACCTCCTCTTTACTGGCGATTTTTACAGTGAAATTGTCGAAAATTGAAGAGAAATCCATGTTAGCTAAAAAAAGTAAAAATGAGTAACAATTTGGGTCAGGAAAAATCAGACAACGGCTGAAAAATGGCTGATGCATGACGTACTCTAAACGTTATCATTATCACCTGTTTTGAAGAGAAAAATTGGGCTGAATGTTTGATTTGGATGAGTAATCTGAAAAAATAGCACTAATGAATCGCAAAAATTATGGAAAATGCTTAAAATTGGGAAAAAAAACAATTTTTTAGAAAAATTTGTTTTTTTTTCGAGTTTTCGACAATTCCTTCGATTTTTTATCAGTTTTTTGAACGAATTCTTTAAAAAATCCAATAAGCAACTGATTTTCAGTTCAAATTCCAAGAAAATTCCATTGGATCCAAGAAAAACGTTCTTAAACGCTAAAAATTACCGAAATCCGTTAAAAAAAATTTTTGGCGCCGCTGGTTACGGTAACGTCTGCCACTGCGGACTCGGCATTCGATTTGACGCGCAAGCGCTTGAAATTGAATTTCGAGATTTTTCCACAACAATAACATCTTGTTTTGATGATTTCTCATCATTTTTCTCCTTTTTTTTCTCTGATTTTCTCGATTTTTCATGTATTCTGCCCGAAATTCTATCGATTTTTGATAGAATTCACTGCTTTAATCCTTGTCCCCGCCCACGGCATGTTGTCGAGAACAAACCCTTCACAAAAGGCGCAACAACACCGTATCGAAAAATAATTGAGTCGCTACGCAGCGAATGCCTAAAAATTGTCCAAAAATCCTAAATTTTCGCAGTTGAGCACGCTTGCATTGCCATTTTCGTGTAAAATCTGCAAACACCGGCACCGAAAGTTGCACTTTTTTGTCAACAACTCGGCGAAAAATCAATAATTGCCCTAAAAAATTTTCAAATGTGACCGATTCTTCACTTTCTTGTGCAGAATTGTTCATTTGTGAAATGAAAATGCAGAAAAAAACCGTTTTTTCAAGTTCTTATTTATCCCTAAAAACTCAGTTTTTGAATTGCCGCCTAAAGTTAGATGTGCAGGTCGTCGAGCGTCGTTGCGCCCGATGTCCCGTTCAACACGCCATTTTTTAGAATTTTCAGTTTCCACTTGAACCTGTGATAAATGCTGGTTTTGTTACTTTCGAGAGTCTCACAATCAATTTTCCGCTAAAAACTGAATCAAAAAGCTCAAAAATCATAATTTCCACTCCCGATTCCGCTCCCAGACGTTTCGCAATCGTTTTTTTCGGTCCAGGTTCAAATTTTCCCAGAACAACTGAAAATTCCACTAAAAACCGGTAGTTTTCGACTATAAGCTGTCCCGGAGCCTTCGTTTCGCGGCTCGTCACTTTATTTATCAATCGCATTTCTTATACTATCTCCTTTATCACTCATTTCATCTTTATCAATCATCAAATCTTCGAATCCGCTCCATAAACCGCCGATTTCACCAGTTTTGTCGCCTCGATTGCGGTTCCCCATCCCAAAGTGAATCCGTTTCCACCGTGTCCGTAGTGGTGGACCACCTGAAAGATAAGGAACTGTAGACCGTAAAAAATGGAATCCAAGTTCTCACCGTGTACAATTTCCCGGATTTTTGGGATTTCCGTTCCAATTTTTCGATTCTTATTGATTTTCGAGCCGGTCGAAGTCCCGACCATTCGCCAATGATTTTTGGGTCCTGGAAGTGCCAAATTTCGAAAAAATCGATAATTGGCTTACTTTCATCGCCGGATGCAATTCCACGTATCTCGCCAAAATGTCCTTTCGATCCGTATCAGTGATCTCCAAATCCCACCGATTTTCCTGTTTCACTGAGCCAATTACCACACTGTTTTCTCTGCAAAATGTTGGTAATCGAGTGATTATCGATTGATCAGTGATTATTATTTGATTGATTACTTTGGAATGGTAAAAGTGATAAAATCGCGATAGTTGAAGTGTTTGTGCCATGGTGCATCGACATCCAGCACCACCCCACGGATCGGGTATACGGTATCATCATCGCCTGCCAGTTTCCCGCCATCTAGCCCTCCGCAATTGATAATTATATCATAGCCGCAATCAGCGAGCTGAAAGTGATTGGAATTATGAGATTATACTATAGTGATAAAATGATAAGAACCTCGTCCAAATTGACGACTTTTTGCTCTTTGAACTGGACGCCTTTGGAAATTGCCAGAGATTTTAGGTAGGGGACGTATTTATTGCCTTCCGAAGCGAAGGAGGTGAAATGGATGCAGTATCTGAGAATTGGAGCGATTTTGAGCATTTTTAGAAAATTGAAAAACAAAAAAAATTGAAAAAATTTTTTTTTTGAAAATATTACGAAAAATTTTGAAAAAAAATAATTTCCTAATTTTTTTTTTATTTTTAAAAAATTATTTTTGAGATTGAAAAAATTTGTTTATTTTGTTCTAAATTTTTAAATCAATTTTTTGAAATTTTACAGAAAATTCTGGAAAAATTGGAAAAGAATTCAAAAAAAAATCTTGTCCGTTTTCGACCGATTTGAACATTTTTCTTTTTATTTTGAAAAATATTTTTTTTAATTTAAAAATATAAATATTCCAATTTTCAAAAAAAATTATTGCGAAAATTAAAAAAAATAATTTCACGATTGAAATTTTTTTTAATTTTCAGAATTAAAAAAAATTAATTTTTTAAAAATTTTAAAAATTTCCAAATTGAAAATTGAACGTTTTCCTTTAAAAAAAAACTTTGATTTTTTGAAAATTCTAAAAATTTTGAAATTGAAATTCTGAAAAATTCCCGAAAAAATTGAACGTTTGCCTGGAAGTTTTGGAAAAATAATTTTTCAAAATTTCCAAAAATATTCTGAATTTTTTTCAATTTTCAAAAAAAAATTAAACGAGATTTGTAGCGATTTGAGCATTTTTCACACGTTTTTTCATTTTCTCATTTCAAAAAATTCAAAAAAATTCAGAAAAAATTCCAAAACCCTCCAACTCACTTTGACGGTTTCACAAACAACTCTCCAATCTCCCTCTCATCCAAAAACCGAAAATTGAACACAAAATCTCCATAAGCGTCCCTTTGCTGCTCCAATTTCTCCTTGGAATCCGATTGGATATGTCCCGAAACCAATTTTACACCGGTTTTATTGCCTTTTTCGGTTTTTTGAAGGTGCGAAAACCAGGCGAATGTGGATTTTCCGTATTCTCTGGAAATTTTGGTTTGTTGAGAATTTTTGAAAAGAAGTTTACTTTGAAACTTGAAAATATCAAGCTGGCAAATAAAAAAAATCAATTTTTAAAAAATCGATAATCAAAAAATCAAAAAACCCACCGATTTGCCAAATCATCAATGCGAAACAGGCCAGCCGGACCAAAACTGCACGTTTTTTCGAACGGGCGGTCGCAAATTACAGTAATCTGAGCTTCCGGACAAGCCTGAGCCACTTGGAGAGCTGTAGAACACCCGATAACACCTTCCCCGATGATAACGATTTTTTTGGACATTTTCTGATTTTTTTGGGAAATTTTGAACGTCTTGCGCTGAAAAATCGATACTTTTGAAGAAAATTGATTTCCAAAACTTGCTGACAAGTCCAAAAACTTTGAAAACAAAAAAATCAATATTTTATTTATTTAAAAAAAGTTTATTTCCGTTAAAAAACGTGAAAATTACAACTTGGCGCTTGCTGCCAAATTCTATTGATTGCAATCAGTGATAAAAAACCAGTGATCAGTTATTTCTTTTATTTGTCTTATCAGCTATCACTTCTCCTTATCAGTAGCCATCCCATTTCACGGTTTTCGCAGTTTTGCCATTTTCCGATTCTTCTTTCTCTCATCACCCTCTTTGACGCTCAGTTGTTGATTCAAAACGTTGAAATAGTGGTCGGAAGATGTTGTTAAAGAGGCTTGAAGGGTGTTGACAACGGTATCACGATGCTAAAAATGAAAATGGCATTGTGTGGTTGCGAAACGTCGGGGTTCAATATAAGACTCACTTTCTTTTGGAAAACCCATAGATAAAGTGGCATGATGACAGAGTAGAACGGCACAAAGTTGATCACTGTAAGAATTTTGTTGAATATCAGTGATAAGACCAGCCCTCATCCTTATCAAAACCCAACCAACCTTCGACTAACGCGTGATAAGTCGGCGGATCCATCGAACTACTGTAATAATGAATTGGCGCTGATAATGTGAAGCAGGTGAAGACGAAGAAGAGATCGCAGAGGGTGAAAGACTGTAGCAATCGGATATTCCGCATATTGGCTTCCAACTGATAACGATTTGATAACGATGACGTCATCGATCGTGCTCTGATGCGTTTGTTGAGGCGGAGCAGGCAACGACTGATTGTTCGGGCCAGGATTTGCATTATTATGATAAGGACTTCGGGGATTATCACCCACAAGGGGAATGTCACTGATATGCTCTAAAAGTTGTTATCAGTGATAGGCCTGTGGTTGCGAAGTGTCGCGTTTACCGAGCAGTAGTAATGTGGAGCGTCAAAGTCATACTCGTGAAACACGGAAGCCATGAGAACTAGCGATACTAGGATCTGAAGAGTTAGTGATTAGTGATAGCAACTGATAAGAATCGCTCACTTGAAAAATCGCAATCACCACCCCGACTGTCTTATGTCCATGCTCATAAGTTTGACTGTAACCAGTCGCAAAACCCCTCTCGATCATCAGGAATACGGTAGTTGTGGTGGACAGAATCAGGCCGAACATGTAAGGAAAGCGAAGGATGAAGCAGCTGGAAATATCGATTTTTTGAGCAATTATCGATTAATTTTTACCGCATAGAACTCGGCTGCATACTGTAACAATCGCTGCCGAAGAAGTAGAAGTAGAGGTCGAACATGTGGAGGAAGAATCTGGAACTCGAGCGGTTGCGAAACGTCGTGGTCTTCACTCACTCACCGTGGAACACAATGAATCATCAAAGCGACACAATGCACTTTCATCAGCAATTTCAAATTGAAATGCACCAATTTCGATTTGCAGATTGCTCTCCACGACATGATAAGACAAATCACTGCGGCCGCGCTGCATATCAAGTTGAACAGCAACACGGATTGCAGGAATCGCGAAGAGGCGACCAGGAGCATTGTGGAGCAGTTGAAGGTGGGAATCGGGGAGGAGGACATGACTGAAATCAGGAGAAAGTTGGAGAAGTAGAGGAAATGGAGCGAAATTGTGTTTGGGGTGGATTTACAGAGGTTGGGAGCTGGGCTTTGGGGTGAATTTACGAGAACTGGGAGCTGGACTTTGGAGTGGATTTACGGAGGTTGTGAGCTGAACTTTGGGGTAGATTTACGGAGGTTAAGAGCTGAATTGTTGGGTAGATTTACAGAGGTTGGGAGCCTGACTTTGGGTAAATTTACGAGAGGTTGGGAGCTGGATTTTTGGATAGACTTACGAAAATTGGGAGCTGGATTTTGGGGTAGATTTACAAAAGTTGGGAGCTGGATTTTGGTGTAAATTTACGGAGGATGGGAGCTGGATTTTGGGGCGGATTTGTGAAAGGGTGGAATTCCCAGTTTGAGGTAGATTTACGGATGTTGGAAGCTGGATTTTGGGTAGATTTACGGAAGCATAGAAACTCCACCTTGATGGTTACAATTAGGTGCTAAAATGAAGGCGAAAAAGCGAAAAAGAAGGTGAAACAGTAGAAAAATAGGTAGGAACCATAAAAACTGACGGAAAATGACACTGGGGTAGATTTACGATGGATGGGAGCCGAATAGCTCAAAACAATGTGAAATGTGAAGCTTTTGTAATTTGGAACTTGCGGTTCAGTGATTTTGAACTAGAATTCAAGTACACCTCGAAAACTGACACTCCTGTAGATTCACGAGGCTGCAGTCTAGTAGTCTAGCTTTTCTCACGTACATCTTATGGCTGGCTTGGTAAGAAGGAGGAAGTTTGAGAGTCATTGTATCAAAAACCAAAACGGAATGGATATTTTTTTTTTCTACACTTTTGCCTATAATACTTTTGCCCGTCTACATCGGCTTAGCGGGGAGCAACTAACTCATCAATTGTGAATTGAATTCAATTCAATTCTTCTTCTTCTTCGTTTTTGTGCTTCTAGAATTCTTCTTCCCCCCTCCCCCCCTCCCCTCATCTCATCAACAACACCGAGGGGGCAGAATGAGAATGCGAAATGTGTGAGTCGGCGAGCTCGCCGTCGCAGCCGCACCTCTACATCTTCCGCGCCATGAATAAAAAATTAACTCGACGGGGTCATGTTTTTTTTCTGTGTGTATGGGTGTGTAAGGCGACGATATATACATGGGATAGATGCACACACATACACCTCGTGCATAATGAGGTGATTCAGGGAAATTGGAATGAGAATGAGGAAGAGGAAGAGGAAGTGAGAATTGGGACGTAGATAGGTGTATATGGAGGAGATATGCACATATTTCCGAAATTTGCTTTTTGTTTTTTGGCAAGAAGAGCCGCACGGTGTAGGATTTTAGGAGCAGCGAAATTTCGATATTTCGCAAGTGTATCGTCTTGCAACATTGAAAACAGAAAGTGTGACGAGTTGCGAAACGTTAGAGTTGCAGTTGCGAAACGTTACAGCTGTGAAACGTCGGGGTGCCATCCCAGCAATTTGAGCTGAATTTTTCGCTAAGTTATCATGCGCCTTTAAGCGTTATGAACTGGAACGAACTTTATGCCGCTTTGAGGACGCATTTGTTGAAAAACTAGGCTACAATCGCTCCGAGACCCGCTGCGTTGCGTGTCGCGTCGCGGGTTGGTTTTTTCTGCCTTTCTAGCCGGAAAACAGGAAAATTTCAGTTTAAGAACGGTGAGATGTGTAAATTTCGAAAAAACGTTAACTAGGTATTTGTAGCCGACGAAATTTAGCGTGTTTTGTAGTTGGTAGGCACATGTAGAAAATTTACTCAACTTTTCCGAAAGTGAACTCCAGGACACCGTCTAGACACCGAAAAACCGTTTGAATATCCTTATAGGTTTCGAATTTTGGTACCTGGCACCAGAAATAGTCACGAGTCGAAAAAAAAACAAAACACAGAGTGTGCAAAAATGAACAAACGCGAACGCTACTCAATAACAAAAAAGGAAGACCTCCCTCTTTGCTTTTTGGAAATTGAGTTTTTGCTGGATGATCCCCCTCGTTTTTTGGACGAAATCTCGAGTTACACGAGGAAAAACAAAACAAAACATAATCAAAAGCGTAGTCAGCGAAGAGATCAAATTTCAAAGAAAAAGTGTACTCATTTGGTGATATAAAAACGTATTCTGATTCGATGAGTGTGCTCAATCTCTGCAAATGAGCAATAATAATAATAATAGGAAGTGACTAGATTTTGATGGGTTTCTTTTTCTTCTTGCGCCTTCCCAAAGCTCACAAACAAACGACACGAGGAGCACATAGATGCGCGTTTTTTTTTTCGAAAAATGCGTCAAAAAAGGAAGAAATCTGAATTTTTTCTGAAAATTGCCGGTTAAACTGGCAATTATAGCTGGCGGATTGAATTTGACGGATGTTCTCAGCGTCTGATGTTCGGAATAGTCATAGATCGGAGAATCAGAGGCAAAAGACCAAAAGATCAACTTTCCACGTAGCTTGAACTTCTACTTTTAGTTTTTAGTTTTTTTTTCTTTTTTGAAACGGAAGTTTTTAGTGAAGAGTTGTTTTGTTTTGCCAATTCTCCCACTTTTCTTCTTCTTTTTTTGGGTTGGGTGGCGTGGAGAAATGGGAACGAAAAATGGGAAGAAAAACAAAAACGATGAATAGTCGATTATCCATTTTTTTTCGCCCCTTCCGCTTCCCAGACACCACCTAAAAACAGGAACAGAATTGGCAAAAATTGGGTGAAAATAGCCATGAATAGTTGGAAAATTAGGACTGCCGCGGTGTGAATCGCTCTGGATTTTTGAGTATTTTCGAGACTGGGAATGGAATTTTCTAGAATGGAATGGAATGGAATTTAGAATCGATACATGGAAATGGAAGAGCGAGAAAGAAGTGTATAATGAGATCATGCGGACTTTTATGTTGATTGGAATGTGAAAATACGCTACGAAAATGAGCGGCGCTAATTGAAAAACGTTGATGATCTTTGGGTTTGAAATGGAAAAGAAGAGTGTCTGGACGGAATGGAGGGTAATGGCTTTTCTGGGACCCACATGGTGCATCGCATGGAGTTGTACGAGTTTTTCCGGGATCGGCGGGTGTTTGGAAGATTTTTGGGTCAATTTCGTTTGATTTTTATTAACCTCTAGTTTGGACGCATATGGTGCATCGAGTACGAGTTTTTTCTGAGATCGGCCGGTATTTGGACCAATCTTGGGTCGAATTTGCTAGAGTTTCACTAACTTCTGGTTAAGACGCACATGGTGCATCGTGTTGTTCGAGTTTTGCGAGATTGGCGAGATTGACGGGTTTTTGGCAGAATTTTGGGCTACTTTTGATCAAATTTCATTAACTTCTGGTTTGGACGCATATGGTGCATCGACTTATTGGTATACGGACCTATTTCTAGGTCCTCGACGCTCTTTAGCCCATTCCGAGGTATCTGTGATCTTCTCGACGCGTTTCTGGTGCCCTGGTTTGGTAGAAACCTCGATATTTCAACGCGACGTTTCGCAACTCAAAGTTGTTGAAAAGTTGCGAAACGTCGTGTTGCGAGTCTTATTCTCGTGCATAATGCAATACTTTATTCACAATTTCAAAAACAAAAACGTATACGGATACACGAATCCGACGGCATTCCCACTGCCACCATCGTTATAATTGCCGTAGATGGCCGTGTCGTTGTTGTACTGAAAATCGATTTTCCCAAAAATCAATCGATAACAGCTTACGGTTGGGATATAGGAGTAGTATTGTAGAGCCTGTGGAAAGCAGGAAGTTCCGGTGGCAGTTTGGCTTAGAAAATAGCCACACTCTGACTGCATCTCCCCTTGAAGCACTTGAGAATCGAAATTCTGAAGACGCACGATGCCGGTTCGAGTGTCGAGAATCTCGACGCATCGTTGAATCGATCCGCATTTTTCGACGATTATATCCAAGTTATTTTGAGCACTTAGAGGGCCTGGAAGTACGGATCCGGCTCGGGACCATCCTTGACTTATCAGTTGACTGATAAGTTCCGGGGAAACTGCGAAAGACATTTTTCCGTCTTTGGTGAGCGTCTGTACCATGTCGAAACGGACTGATAGGGATTTCTGGAATTTTTCGAAGAATTCTAGAATCCCAGGTCCGAGAAACTCACGTAAGCCATCCCAGTGAGACCTTGCTTGACAAATGGAGGAGTTCCACTGAGCCAGACACTATTTGTGGAGTAGTAACCGTATCCTAGGACCCGCACTGGTCGGAAGAAGTTGGTGAAGTCTTGGTAGTAGTACCAGATGTTGTTCGAGTTGTCGTAGCGGAATTCTGAAGGATCTTAGTAACTTAGAACCCTAAGAACCTCCTAACTCTCACCTTCCAAAACATCCGAATAGAACTCCATCACCTCAATCCCATCGCTACCACAATACCCCGGAAACGGTGCCAAATACCCGGCCAAACCGTAATCCTTCATCCCGCTTTTCAAATTTCCCGCCAACTCGAATCTCAGTTTTCCTGATGACGTGGCAACCTGATGAATCTCTCGAAGATCCGGGCAACCGCAATCGTCGGGTTTATCGATTAGCACTCCAATGTTCAGATCGATGGGGTTCGGGTAATTGGAGGGATCTGAAAAGTAAGTTATGGTACAGTAATCCAATAAGTCAAACTACCATAATCCTCAAGAACCGAGATTTCGGTGAGATTTGTGTGGTAGAGACGGGCGGTATTCGCGGAATTGGAGAGGGAGTAGATTTTTGACGCCGGGATGGATTGACCGGTCTGGATTGTGAAATTTTTTGGAGATTTGGTTTTTTTGAGAATATGTCTTACTGTAGCTGCGAAATTGGAGAAAATTGCAATGAGAAATGGCCAGAAGATCATTTTCAAGATGAAAATTGAAGGAGAATTGAAAAATTGGGTTATGAAGAGATTTTCTAGTTCCCACGATCATATTGATATGGAAATTTGGGTTGGAATGGTTCTATTGATCAAAGTTGGGTGATAACACTGATAACACAATATAGATCAGGAATTGAGAAGAGTACCATGTTAGCGAATGGAAAAATTGAGGTTTTTGAGTTTTTCATCAGTTGACATCTTATCACTGATAACCACCGAGATATTAATCGTCAAAGACTCACAGCAAAAATTGATAACCATACATATCACGTCACGTTTTTTTTCAAAACAAAAATTGAGTTCAACACTGAAAAAATCAATATCTCCTCCCCCTCGCCCTCCCCCATCATTTCATCAATTTTTCGAATCAAATTCGCTGCGAAAACGGGAAGAAAATGGAAAAGGACTTTCGATTGGACAAGAAGGATCGTATCGCGTGTGGAGATGTCGGAAAGATACTGGAAGATGCGAATTTGGAGGAGGTGATGAGGATTTTGAGAGAGGTATGATAAGGGGTGATAAGGAGGTGATAACAGTTGGATATGGTTTAGTGCATACCAAGTGACTATCAAAAAGGGATGCTTTCCTATGATATGTACCATCGATTGAGTGGCTCGGATCAGTATTTGGCTAGGGTGAGTGTTTATTGACTGATTATAGATTAATTATCGATCGATTCATTCTAGAAGTCCGGATGGTACTCTGCTGCTCACAAACGTGTCAAACGAGCCGATGACTGGACGACAACCATCATCGTCATCGTCGTCGTCATCCTTGTGATCCTTTGTCTATGCGCTTCATCGGCTGCCGGAATCGGGGTTTATTGTTGGGATAAGAAGCGAAAGGAGAAGGCGGAAGAGGAAAAGAAGAACGCGAATTCGAAGGCGAATAATGGGGATGGAAATGGGAATGGAAATGGAAATGGGAACAATAACAATAACAACAACAATAATCAGAATCAGAATCAGAATCAGAACAACGGAAATGGAAATAATGGAAACCAGAATCAAAACCAAAATGTGATCACGATCCCATCCAACAACCAGAATCAGAACCAAAACCAAAATCAACGTGGTGGAGGGATGCCGAGTTTCATGAAGGGCTTCAAGATTTGAACTCTCTGTGTTTTTAGGGTGTTTGGATGGATAAAGTTGTGCGAATATGGTACTCGTAGCGAAAATTTAAGGAGGACACAGTAATCAATCGATATCTTTAGATCCTGCAGTGATAGCGGAAAGTTGTCAACTAGTAAAGTGATCATTGGACTGTTAGCTATACTTTATCAGTTGACAAGTTTTCCTTATCACTGATAGCTTTCGAGATATCAGTTGTCAAAGTTTGAAAGCAAAAAAATCGATAATCATACATCTCACGTCACGTTTTTTTTTCAATTTGAAAATTAAAAATTGAGTTCATCACTGAAAAAATCAATATTTTCTCCCATCATTTCATCAAATTTTCGAATCAAAATCGCTGCGAAAACGGGAAGAAAATGGAAAAGGACTTTCGATTGGACAAGAAGGATCGTATCGCGTGTGAAGATGTCAGAAAGATACCGGAAGATGAGAATTTGGAGGTGGTGATGAGGATTTTGAGAGAGGTATGATAAGGGGTGATAAGGAGGTGATAAAAATTGGAAATGGTTTAGTGCATACCAAGTGACTATCAAAAAGGGATGCTTTCCTATGATGTGTACCTTCAGTTGAGTGGCTCGGATCAGTATTTGGCTAGGGTGAGTGTTTAGTGATTGGTTATTGATTGATTATCAATCAATTCTTTCCAGAAAACCGGTTGGTACCGTAGTAACAGCTCCAACCCGCGCAAACGAGCCAAACGAGACTCCTCTACCACTGTCATCACTGTCGTCATCGTCGTCGTCGTGATCCTCTGCCTATGTCTCTCAATTTCCGCCGGAATCGGAATTTATTGTTGGGATAAGAAGCGGAAGGCGAAGGCGAAGGAGGAGAATGAGAAGAGTAAGGCGGGGGGAGGAGGAGGGACGACGACTGGAAGTGGCGCTGGAACGCCGAATGGGAATGGGAATCAGAATCAGGGGGATAAGGAGAAAGAGAAGGATAAGGATAAAGACAATAAGAATGTGGAAAACAAGAATCCAGATAACAAGAATGTGGATAATAAGAATCAGAATCAGAATCAGAATCAGAAGCCAGACAATGATAAGAATCAGAAGCAGAATCCTCCTCCCGCTCAGAATCCTCCTCCCCCTCAGAATCCACCTCAGAACCAGAATCCTCCTCAGAACCAAAATCCACCTCAGAATCAGATGCCGATGCAGCAACAGAATCAAATGATGCCCAACCAGATGCAGCAACAGAATCCCATGATGCCTAACCAGATGCCCGGTCAGAATCAGATGATGCCCCAGCAGCAAATGAATCCCCAAATGAACCCGATGATGCAACAGCAGCAGCAGCAGCAGATGCCGGGCCAAATGCCAATGCAGAATCCCATGATGCATCCTCAGCAGCAACAAATGATGCCGGGACAAATGCCGGGCCAAATGATGCCTGGTCAGATGCCCATGCAGCCGCAGATGATGCCCGGACAAATGCCCATGATGATGTGAACTTTTATGGTGATAAAGTGGTATTATCGATCTAGGGGGTTTCATAAATCGATCGATAACTCGGGATCCACAGGGGATAGCAAAAAGTTGTCAACTAACAAATTGATTCGTACATTGTTAGCTACTTTTTGTCAGTTGACAACTTTCCCCTATCACTGATAACTCTTCAGATATATCGCGGCAAAGAAAAGGAAGATAACGAACGTGACCTTCTTCCCTATCGTCATTTTTTTTTCACTTTCCCTCTAGCAATTTTTCCATTTTTTGTGTTTCAATTCCACCTCCAAAATGGCGACAACCACCACAATAAAGTTGGAGCCCATTCACATCCTGCTCATGATGACAATAATCTTCCTGGTCGTCGCCATCTACGCCTCATGCCTTGTGGGCTGCGGAGCGTGCTGGTTTAATCGGAAAAGCCGAAGGAATATTGGGAGTACCATGTCGGTGAAGCCTGAAATGATGGGAAGTACGGCTCCAGTGGCAGTGGATCCTGGAAATCCAACAGCAGCCACCTCAGCAACCCCATTGCTGCAAAATGGTACCGGCGCGAATGCATAACTTAGGGATCATGGAAGAATGGATGAATCAATAGATCAATGGAAAGAATCAAAATCAGAATCGAATTGAGTTGAGTTGAATTGAATAAAACCTTCTCATTGAACAAAACGAAACAAAACTCTAGCGCGTTGCGGTCGCGTCGCGGCTCTGCAGTTGAAAATTTTCCATCAGTTTTGGCTGAATCCATGGCTTTTGGCGGTATGCAAATCGTGCGAATCTCATGAATATTCAACGGTTTTTTCTAGCCATTTTTCCTAAATTTCTGAAGCGGAAAGACAGAGATAAAAGTGATGCGAAGTTTAGTCGGTTTTGTTTTCGTTTTTGTTCAATGGTGCGGATGTCCAGATTCTCTGTGCTGCTATTGGCAATTCTGGGCCTCGGTAGGTGTTGTGTACCGAATACCGGACCACCGAGACCCACAACAACGGAAATTGTGATGATGTCGTCGGCATTGACTTCAGAAGGCCCAGATACTTCTGAATCGTCGTCAACGATAAGCACGATTACTTCTTCGACAATATCCGAAGGTTTAAACACATTAGGTAGGTGAATTTTTATTTGATATTCGTTAAAGTGAAGTTTAGAGTCTTCGAGCACGCATTTTGGGAGTTCAACGGCTTCGGAACTTACAGGAAGTTCAGAATCTTCAACGACCGCTTCAGAAGTCTCTGTGACTTCTGAATCCTTGCCAACAACGACCGAAGTTTCGAAAACGACAACTTCAGAAGGTCAGACGACATCAGCGGAGACTACTACAACTGCTGGACAGATTTCAACTAGCACGGTATCTTCAGTCACGTCTTCTGGTTCTACGTCTTCTGGATTAGCAACTTCTGGATCAACAATTTCAGAATCAACGTTGCCCACATCTACGACCTTTGAATACGCAAATTCTGAGTCAACGACTACTGAATTCTCAACTTCTGGATCTACGACTTCAGAATCCACGACTCCAGAATCTACGTCATTTGGATCAATGTCTTCTGTATCCACGTTGCCTTCATCCACAATAACCCAAGTTACATCTTCTGTATCAACGGATTCTAGTTCCACGATTTCCGGATCAATGCCTTCCGAAACTACAAGCTCTGGATCAACTATTTCTGGTTCTACCTCGCCTGGATCAAAAACTTCTGATTCCACGACTTCTGGATTTTCGTTGCCTGAATCTACGACTTCTGGATCCACACATTCCGAATCGACGTCTTCAGTGTCAACGTCTTCTGCATCGACAACATCTGGTTCCACTATTTCGGAATCCACGTTTTCAGGATCGACGACTTCTGGATCAACAATTACTGGGTCCACGTCGTTCACATCTACATCAGCTGAATCGACGTTTTCTGGATCCTCCACTTCAGAATCAACAATTTCTGAATCCACGTCTTTTGTAGCAACGTCTTACGAATCTACCGTTACTGGATCCACGTTTTCCACTTCAACGTCTCCTGGATCAACAATCTCGGAACCTTTGACTTCTGGATCCACGTTGCCCACATCGACAACATCTGGCTCCACGTCTTCCGGTTCCACAGCTTCTGAATCAACAACTTCTGGATTCATGACTTCTGTATCTACGATTTCTGGCAGTACGTCTCCTGGATCTACGTCTCCTGGATCAACAATTTTTGAATCCTCGACATATAAATCTACGTCTTCTGGATCCACGTTGCCCTCATCGACAACATTTAGTTCCACGTCTTCTGGATCCACAGAAACCGCAACTTCTAAATCTTCAACTACTGGATCAACAACTTCAGAATCGGCAAATCCTGAATCTACGTCTTCTGGATCCACGTCTTCTGGATCCACGTTGCCCTCATCGACAACATCTGGATCCACGACTTCTGGATCAACGTTTTCTGAATCTGTGGCACCTGAATCCACAATACCTGCTTCCACAACATCTGGATCAACGACTACTGGATCTACACGTTTAGGATCAACAAATTTTGGATCCACAATTTCTGGATCTACGCCTTCTGGATCTACGTTTTCTGGATCTACGACTTCTGGATCCACGTCTTCTGGATCCACGTCTTCTGAATCTACGTTTTCTGGATCTACGTCTTCTGGATCTACGTCTACTGGATCTACGTCTTCTGGATCCACAACATCATCAGAATCCTCTTCGACTCGAACAACTTCTGAAGCCCTCGGCACCACATCAGAAGCTATTCCTTCTTCGACTCGACCAACGACTACAGGACTTCTATCAACTCTCCTCTCCTCTACGACGACTTCAACTAATATTCAGACAACTTCTGAAACCAAGTTGACGTCATCTCAGGCACAAACGACTCAAGACCCATCGATCTGCAATTGCAGTTCTCCAGATAAATTGTGGACAGGAGTTCGTGAGTTTTTTTTGTGTTGATCTTTTGATTTGTTGATCTTTTGATCTTCAGCGCTCCTCAAAACCCTCACAGTCTCTCAAATCCTCGGCTGCAACTACACAGCAACCTGTCCAGTATACTACAGAAACTACATCACAGCTAGACTTCCCGAGGGATTCAAAGACGTCTATGGACTGCTGACTCAGGCATACGTAAGGCATATCTGCCTTGCTACACTTTATTTGGGTTTCAGTACTTCTATCCGGCTGGAAACGACGGTTCCATTGTCGATTTTTACGCCCAATTTGGTTTGGAATGCCAGGGATCCTTATGGTACTTGACAAAGTTTCCGGGCACGGTGGACACACTTCCTGGGGGATCGGATCCTGGGAGATTGAGGAATCTGACAGAGTTTGAGAATCAGGGATGGAAGTTTAAGATCGATGCGATTCGGTGTACTAGTTTGTGAGGAATAAATGGATTAGTTACCGGTTACAGTTACAAACTTTATTATCATCTCAATTATCATCCCCATCAATTCTCATCCACAAACATGAGTATTCGTCGCCTCATCAACCTTCACGACGTACGAACCACAGCATGACATCCTCGGGTACATGCACACCGGGTTACCACATGCAGCTGTGTCCTCGGCGGCGCCACTGGAATATATTTCTAGTTTCCTTTCTATTCAAGGCCAACTCACGTGCATCCACTAGTCAAACAAGTTCTCTGTCTGGCACGTGATCCGCAGTTTCCACACGTGTCATTGCACGTCGAACCGGGTACCCATTCCCATTCGGACCACTTTTTGCCGCATGGCTTGGCGGTGGGTTTTGGGGTCGTGGGATTGTAGTTTGGGTCTTTCGCCCAAATCACTCGATCTTTTTTATCATCACACGGGATAGAGTATCCTAGAAACGTAACGGAATAACCAAGAGCGATTAATTCTTCTCTACTCTTTCCAATCAAAATAGTCATATTGTATCCCTGAAATGTGGCATTTTTAAAAATGTCCATGGTACGTCTACTATTACAGTGTAAATTTCATATGTCGGTTGCAAGTCCAAACCGCACACATTTTCCGTCGATTGAAATGTAGTTGCAATGGATTTCCGGGACTTCATATTATCATAATAAGTTAATTCCATCCAAAACATGTCACCTTTCTTCATACGATTATCTCTGTATTGATATAAGGTTGTGGTGTTACCACACTGCTCAAGAAAACTCTGGTTGGTAATAAATAAGCACACAGGAATCCGTTCCATATTCACTCCCATAGTCTGGTTTGTATCCCACATGTACCCATAATCATCTACTTCTTCGGAAAATATCCATGGAACTGACACAGGAATCTCAACAGCATCTGGCAAATCGCATGGATATTGAGCCAGTGCTCCTTGACTGATAATCAGTAGGAAAAGTGGAGGTAGGAACCAGTGCATGAAGGGCGAATGATTAATGACTGGAGGTGATCGAGGGGCTATGTTGGATTCATTGATTATGCGGTGGAAATATGGATATGCAAATTAACAGATTAATACATTATAGATTGATCGAAAAGTCGAAAATTGTTTGATGGCGAAAGAGCCAAGTCATAACGCAGTTACCCAGTTACAAACTTTATTATCATCTCAATTACCACACCCATTCTCATTATCAGCCACAAATGAACATATTCGTCTTCTTATCAATCTTCTTGACAAACCCAGCACAGCAGGTCATCCTCGGGTAGTAGCACACCGGGTTACCACATGAAACTGTGTCCTTGGCGGCTCCCCTGAAATAAATATATTTCTAGTTTCCTCTCTATTCAAGGCCAACTCACGTGCATCCACAAGTCAAACAAGTCCTCTGTCTGGCGCGTTTTCCACAGTTTCCACACGTGTCACTGCACTTTGAACCGGGCGCCCACGCCCATTCCGACCACTTTTTGGTGCATGGCTTGGTGGTGGTTCTGGGGGTCGTTTTCTTGGTAGTAGTAGTTTTTGTTGGATCTTTGATGCAGATCACTTTATCCTTCATATCGTCACACGGGATAGAGTATCCCAGAAATTCAGGCATAATATATCCGAGATCAAATAATTCGCCATTATCTTTTCCAATTGAAATGTTGAAAGAATAGTTTCCCTGAAATTTTTACTAATGTCCGTCGATCTTTTACCAGACGTACTGTTGATAGATTTATTATGGAAATATCATACATTGGTTGCAAGTCTAATCCGCACACATTTTCCGGTGTTTGAAATATGACTCCGATTGGTTTCGAAGACTTCAACAGCTCACGATAAGTTGTTCCAATCGAAACCATGTCATCATTAGGATCGAGCGGACTACTTTCTCTGTATTGATATAGGGTTGTAGTGGTACCACACTGCTCAAGAAAGGTCTGGTGAACAGACAAACGGGAATTCGTTCCTTATTGATTCCCAAAGTCGGATCCGGATCCCACATGTATCCTAAAGCAGCACCTGCTGCGGGAGCCAACCATGGAACAGAAACAGGAATCTTAACGGCATCTGGCAAATCGCATGGATATTGAGACAGCGCTCCTTGACTAATAATCAGTAGGAGAAGTGGAGGTAGGAACCAGTGCATGACGGGCGAATGATTGATAACTGTGGAGGTGATTGAGAGGCGATGTTGGATTCATTGATTATGCGGTGGGAATATGGATATGCAAATGAACAGTTCAGTACATTGTTCAGAAAGTCAAACATCGATGTTAGAAGATTAAAAGATCAAAAGATCAATACATAGAAACTAAACATTTTATGATGACGGATTTTGGAACAGCAATTGTGAAATAAAATCACTTTGTGGTTTGCATGAAAAATTAATCAATAAATTGAGGTTTGTTGTGAAGGAAACTTGCTAGATGTAATTGTAAGAGTTATCGAATTTCACCTGTTGAGCTTGTTTAGTGAAATAAATTAAAAATGAAAATTCTGGAAAAAAACTGGAAAATCGAAAAACCTAACAAGTTTGTAAGTTTTATTTTCACTAACAACAAGCATGTGTAAAAATGATATCACTCTGATTTACTGGATCAATCTGAGCTGTCCATCATCTCGGACGCAGAAAATTCATTATTTTGATAGTCGAAATCAGCGCTCTGACGTTTCGTCGATTAGGCAACGGCTAGGTAATCGTAAATTGTGCGATTATTGACAACACACCAAAACATACATAATTTTGACATCAACATTTTTATCAACGGTTCATTTTTCTCCATATCCACCTCAAATCATCCCAGTACACGTGTCGAATCCATTTCAATAGCTGACGGTCGAATTTGAGTTGTTCTATAGCGAGCATTGAGAATATGCATGAGGTTGCAAGTAGATATTATCGATTTGACGTTTTGCCGGTTGCAGAACAGGTATGTGGTTTCGATGGTAAATGGGATTTGCAAAAATTCCATAATGTCCATGCTGATCAGTACCTAAATATGAAGAATCAGGACGTTAGTTGAAACATTTCAAGACGAACAGAAACAAAATCGGAATTGCTATTATTGAGAAGACTTCCAGTTCCAAAGCACCAAGCAGGCTGGAAATATTGATTTTTTACCTTTTTAAAAAAAAAACATGTTTTGACTTACGATTCTAGTAATCAATATTAAAATTGCCTGATAGAAAATGTAGTTATGCGGTTTGCTCTGCATGGAACTCGCGAGATGGGTCATTTTTCTGACGCTTCTCATGATCAACAGATAGATGATAATACTGATTATGGGGAAGATGTTGAGGGCGATTAGATAAATCTGAAATTATCTGGAAATATATTTTTTATTCTGAAAAGTGATTCAAATGAAACAGGTAATACAGTGCGGTCAATATCGATAGGACCCCCCTAGTTTTGGGCCTTTCTGGGAAAACTAGAGGAGATATCAAGAATCTGTAAGCGCAGTTCGATTCAGA
>LR563773.1:1695-13559 GCA_900536345.3 Caenorhabditis sp. 39 LS-2015 | reverse complement strand
ATCTTCGATCAGGTCAGTTTTCATTCCATCTATCCTCCGCATCCATTCATTCCCAACGCAACCAATTTCCGGGATTGGATGGATGGGCTCTCTCGGTCTTCTCGGTGGCCCCTTCAAATGTAATTGTTTTGCAGGCGGTGAAGGGGAAGTGCATCCCGATCGACATTGAACTATGCAAGGATCTTCCGTACAACTACACCTACTACCCCAATACCATCCTTCATAACGATCAGCACACGGTGAGAGAGAGACAGAATCCCCTCATTTTCATATTCGCAACCGCCGTGTCGAATCGATTTGCATACCCCGCCACATTCCGATCAGTTCGGTTGCGCGCCCCGGACTTTTGCCTCTGTCTTTGTTTCTTTGCCCCGTAACCGCAGCCAACCAAACGGCCAGCCAGCCAGTAATACTCCATTTTCAAAGGAGGAATACGAATTTTTGGCGGGCGCAGCCCGATGAGACGGCGACCTGAACTGGCGCGTCGTCTCCGGCGGCGACTTCAAAGAGCACCATTTTTCTCGTCTCGGCGCGATTCTGCTTCCTCCGCAGTGCCAGCACTCTCTCGATGAACGAAATGAGACAAAGAGGATGGATGAATCGAGGCACCGGGCAAAAATATGGTGGTGCTGGTGCCCGGGCATCGTTTCGCAAAGAAGACGATTCTAGAACCGAGACATTGTCGTCTCGCAGCAACCAAGGGACCACGGGACAGGACAGAAGAGGTGTTTGCATACCTGCCCACCCATCGTTGCGTAGGTTTTATGACCCGAGCTCGCCCGAAAACTGATACTGATAGTCGACTGATAACATGTTATTCTTGATTCTAATCGGAAAAGCGCCGCGGGGGAAGCGATGGTGGCGGCATAAATGAAAGAGAAACGGAATGGGATGGAATGGACGAAACATGTTTCTAATTTTGCTCGCGGCGGTCAGCTCCACGCCGTCGTTTTTACGACCTCCCGTTCTTCTTCTTCTTCTTCGCTCTCTTTCCCATCACACTCCTCTTCTACACATACACATTTGCATTTCGGAGCAGAAGAAAGAAAGGAAAGCGAAGAAAGAAAAAGAGCCCAAAGGATCCGGGTGGCCTGGGGTCTAATTGCATTTTGGGAAGAAGAAGAAGACCGCTTGGGAGCCAGAAAAAGAAAAGAATGAGGGGAAAAGAAGGGGAAATCTCGTATCTTGTATGCAACATGTCAATTGGTCTTTCAGCTACAAACACACACGGAGCACTTCAAGCCGTTGATGAAGACGAAATGTCATCCGCACATCCACTTCTTCATCTGCTCGGTCTTTGCGCCAATGTGCCCGATTGGAATGCCGCAGGCGGTGACGAGCTGCAAATCTGTCTGTGAGCAGGTAATTGTCAACTCGTGACGGACATCTTCATCTGCTGAGGGGGAGCGGGAACTCATCCGCGAGACATCATTATTTCTGATTATCGCATCCAGCTGAGCAATGGTCATATTTCGTTTGTCTCCATCCAGATTTCTCTGACCAGCAGCTGATTTTAATGTGACTCGCATGGTTTCCGCTCTTTCTCTCCGTGCTCCCACCTGTTTCGCAGACAGATGTCTGTCCCGGATAGTCTCTCTCGCCCGCTCTCTCGCCCAATTAGACAAGCTTCTTCGGTTCGGCTTATTACGAGCCAAGAAAGCAGGTGGACATCAATCATAATAGGCCCCACAAAAGTTGACTGCTGCCCTTTCTGGGCCCTGTCATGTCTCCCAGGATTGTAAACAGCTGGCAGATGTGCACGTCAATGCATTGTTTGCATAGACGCGAGATTTGCACATAACAAGCAACGGTTTATTGCAGGTTAAAGCGGACTGTTTCTCGATTCTCGACGAATTTGGAATCGGATGGCCTGAACCGCTCAACTGTGCACAGTTCCCCGATCCGCCGGAACTGTGCATGAAGCCGACAGAAGACGAGATCACTAGTGGATTCTCGGCACCTCGCGCCCCAGCCAAGGGCTCTTCTTCCTCCTCGGCGAAGCCAACCGGGTGCCCGAGTGACCTTGTAGACGTGGACCCGCACGATCCAAAGTCCCATTGCGCATTCGCGTGTCAGTCGAATGTCATGTTCAGCACGGACAATAAGGTGCGCAAATATCAGGTGGCTTCTTCTCATCGTCATTGCCTAATTACAGCGTATGGTCCGTTCATGGTCGGTTTGGTTCGCGGCGGCGAATGCCGGAGTCGCTCTCTTCTCGTTTTTGACGTTTGCCATCGACCGCAAACGATTCCGCTTTCCGGAGAGGTTCGTTATTATAAGACAACGAGTGAGAATAGAGAGAAAGGGAGGGAAAGTGGGTAATAGCCGAATGAGTCACTGGGGAAACATGAACAATCGGGGCAGTGGTGCCATGGGAGACTCTAGGGAAGGGAGGGGAAGCAAATGATCAGAAAACATCTAAGAGAGAAGAATATGAGAGTTCGACGAGACTTGAATACCAAAGTTGTTGTTTCAGATGTGTCTTCTACCTGTCCTTGTGCCTGTTCCTCTCCTCGCTGCCCTACCTCTCTCCACTAATCCTCGACGCTCCGATCCGCTCGTGTCATGCCCTCGGAAACGGCCGATCCTACCTGTCGATCGGCTCATTCGACAATTCCTACTGCCTCGCCTCGTTCCTCCTCAACTACTTCTTCAGCACGGCGGCGGCCCTTTGGTGGCTAATGTTCTCATTTACGCTGTGAGTCGATCATCTTTAGTGGCGGTGCACTTCCCCGACCCGCGCGAGCGCAATAATAATAATAATGATCATAATCCGTGCCTGGGAACGGACGGACAGATGGTTTATCTCGCATTTCTTCCAGCTACCTGAGCGGCGGTCGAAAGTGGGTGCCGGAGGGAATCGAAGCGTGCAGCAGCTACGTTCACTTCGTCGCCTGGGGACTCTCCTCGCTGGCCACCATCATCGTGCTGATCTTCAACAAAGTGGATGCCAGTGAACTGACTGCTCTTTGCTCGGTCGGAAACCTCAACTCGATTGCTCTCCTCTGGTTTGTCATCGTCCCGAGGACCATTTGCATTGTCATTGGAACATGCTTCATTGTTGGTGGATTCGCGAGTATGTGCAGAGAAAGAATCAGTTTCCGAACAAGAGTGAGTCGAGATTCAGATGACGTGACTAATTATTCTCCTCTTTTTCCAGGGAACAGACACATCAAAACTGGAGAAGTTGATGGTGAAGATGGGCTTCTTCTGCGCCCTTTTCATCCTTCCGAACGTCGTCGAACTCGTCTGCGAGTCTTACAAGTTCATGATTCTCACCCAATGGACCCGGATGACCATTGACTGCAAGCATCAGTCGGGAGCCTGTCATCGACCGACTCCGCCGCAAGCAGAGATCTACATGGCCGCTGTCCTCTCGAGTCTCACCACCGGATTCTCGTGTCTGATGTGGGTTCTGTCGGCGAAGACTGTCCACTCGTGGAAGAACTTTATCTTCTGTGGAATGTGTTCCTCGGCCCCTGTCAAGGTTTGTCCTCTTCCGCAGTTTGTCCCGTCATTCCCAGTTCCTTCCAGAGTCCAATCGAGCCCTCGACTCGTCCGTTGCTCGAACCGCCGACTGCTCCTCCGCCCCAGCCCCCAGTCTACATGCAAATGTCCACGAATCCCCAGAATGTCTGGCGGCCCAGCAAAGTTGTCTAAGCCAGCAACTGCTCCACTGGTCCATTCCTCAATCTGTCCATGACAAACCGATGATCTGCATTCCACCCCAAACTCCATAACTCCTGTACTTTGGATGATCCCCCATCCCACCCCCCCCTCATCAATCACTCTCAATTCTCTTTACTCACATGACGGGTCTTCTCCCCTTGTTACAATTTGAATCGCACTTCTTCCACGTCGAAAAAGTTAATAAAAATGATTACATTTATTGTGCTCGACTGATGGCTTACGGCCGCATCGCTCGATAGTGGTTCCTGTATCAAAGGAAATAGACGAGGGTTGGGGGTATAGTTTTTAGCAATAATACAAATAAGTTCGAGATCACGGCTTCACTTCTGCAGCTTCACCTTCGGCGGCTTGAACGCAGCGCCCTTCAGCGTCTTTCCCTTGTCCTCCTTCTTGGCCTTCTTCGCTTGAAAGTTCCGCCAACTTCCCGAACGTTCATCGCGAGATTCTTCATAGTTCTTGGCAAACTCCTCGGCTAATTTTCTCTTTTCGGCGGCTTGGGTCATAGCTTCGGTGGCTCGTCGTCTGAAAGAATCAGCATTGCGAGATGGACTCTGTTAACTAAACGTACTTCTCATCGTTGGCTCTCTCCTCGAGCATCTTCCTCTTCTTCTCTCTGTCGGCGAACACCTTCGTCACAGTGATCCACAGCGCCTTGTTGTATCCGGCCGGATCGTCTTCTTCAATAGTATCGTCCTTGCCATCTTTGCGCTGCTTCCTCTTCTTCTCAGACATCTGAAATGAAACATTTTGAATTCAGAATTTAGAACTGTGACCCACCACAATAGCCAATCGAGCCTTTGCCTCGGTGTAGCAGTCCTTGCACCGATTCAGCTCAATCGGATCCTCCATCTGCTTTATCGCCTTCTTCACAATATCGAACGCCTTGTCGGCTCTCTCCCGGTCATCCGGGTTCTTATCGGGGTGAACAAGTAGCGAGAGCTTCTTGTACTTCTTCTTCGCAGCCTCGATATCCGTGTCGAGGTCGATTTGAAGCACTTCATACGGATTCAGATTGAGATACGTCGATCCGGGTTTAAGAAGTCGTTCGATTTGTTGATCCGAAGTGAGCACGGCATCCTGTTGCTCCGTGAGTTTTAACTGAAAAATGAAACTTATGCTCACAGGCTCCATGAAAAAGATGAGAAAACTCACGCCTTGGTAGAAGGATTCAAATTGTGACATCTTGCTGAATGGTTGAACAGCTGAAAGAAAAGTTAAAAGAAAAGGAACTAAAGAAGAATACAAATAATCAGCGGTTTCGCAACCCATGGAAATCGGTATAATCACAACAACAAAAAAACATTTTAAAAAAACTTCATTAAATGTTTGATATCAATACTCTTTTGACTAGAATGTTTTCGCAATCAAACCCTATTTTTGCACTTTCACTTTGAGATCTTTCAAATCTCGAATTGAAGCCTATCTACATGGGGCTGAACCTCTTCGATCGTCGGTTGAAGACGAAACTGAAGCGCCGAACACAATGGGAGTTCGTACGCCAGAATGTCCGCTTTCGGCTCACGGAGCTTGTCTTCTGCTTCCTCGATGAACGCCTTGATGACGGTCTTACTGTAGTCGTTCATCTTCAGAGCAACCAAGAGAGCTGCTCCAGCGACACATTTACGGTTCGCTTTGGAAATGAGACCCTGAGACCCGAAGATTGAAAAGAAAACAATTGAATTGTTAATCTCACCCTAACAATAATTCTCTCGAAATAGACAAAGGCGATCGCGAGGGTCTGCACGTCAATTTCATTGGTCTTTGCAAGCTGGACCATCTCCCGCTTGATGCTATTCATCTTGCTCATCGTCAAATGGATCGTCGGATACTTCGTCTCAAAATCCTCGTTCATCACTGCTTTCGCGCGTTCCGGCACCTCCAAATGCAGCGTGCTTGCAACGAATCCCTCGTGTCGAATCACAGTTCTCTTCCCAATTCCCAACTCATTAAATGTGTTCGGATCGTATTCCTCGGTCACTTCAGGCGGTTCTTCTGATCTGCTCACATCCAAATCGTACTTATCATCCAGCGAAGCCCCTCTTTCATAACTTGAGTCTCGATTCACTGCCTGCGGTACTTCGATGCTCTCAGCAAACAGATCCTCCGAGATGTCGCCGTTTCGAAAGCTCTCTCGTCTATTCTTCGAGACTGGTGCAGGCGGTTTGTCGAACAAAGTGAAGAATGGCGATGGGTTCCGTTTCCGTCTCATCTGACCCAAAACAATCTGATCTTCAGAATCACGAAAAACAAACGGACGGAGTTCCTCTGTAGACACATGAGCCTGGTGACGCATTCGATCCGAGCTGAAAAACGAAAATGAAACAAAGATATTCGAAACGAAATGGAAAGAAGTGTCAAAATGAAATGGAAAATGTGAGAAATCTACAAATCTAAACCTTCCAAATATCGATTTCGACCGGAACTTCTTCTTCGCCACTATGATATTCGAGAAGATCGGAGCGAGCGGATCTACGTAGTCGTTGTTAGTGGGAAGGTAGGAGAAGACGGCAAACGGACGGGAACTCGTGGAGCTGCACACGTAATACCTGCAAACGGGGTTAGTCCAGTACACAGTTAGACTCGATTAGTGGAGGGTCTGTCTCGACAGGATTCTTTTCAGAAATTACCTGTCAGCATGGGTGATTGTACTCTTCAGACGCTTCAGGAAGCTGAACTGATTCGAAGAACAAGAAGGTGATTCGGCACGGAACTCTGAAAACTTCGAAGCGGTTTTCAACAACCTCTCTCTCTCTCTAAAAAGACTCACCGACAAGTCCGATGTCTTCTCGGCTGACGCCTTCTTCCAAAATCGGAGTTCGACTGTTCGTCGCCGTCATTGAGTAAATCACATCGTCTGAGCTCATAATTTTGGCAATTCGTTTGAAGATGGACGTTCTGAAATGATGATTGTTTTAGCGAATTGAAATTTTGTTTTCAAATAAAATCTAACTTCTTTTGCGGAGTTTCTCGACTGTTGATGAGGTAATTGACATTTTGATCGTATTCGGCATACTCGAGAGGCAGATGTGATGAGCTCTGAATTATTTCAACTCTTTTCCAATTAGTGAAATCTTTCTTACCAATCTTTCACCGAGTGAAGCGGATGTTCCAAGTGAGACGACAGACTCATTGTTTCGAACAGTCGTGGTTGAACTTGCTCCATTCGAAATCTTTTTCTCGGATGGTAACTGAAATAATTGAGTTTTCAACTAAAATAATAGAAAACTAACCTTCGGTAATCCTTTCGATTGGAAAATGCGAAGATTCGTGTCCTGATGGCTGCCATCGACGCTGATATTCGATAGAAAGTTCTGGGCAACTAGAATATGATAGTCCCGTTTCTTCTTCACCATCTACAGACAATTTCAATATTTATCGCCTGTTCCAAGTCGAAAATTCACAAAATTTCCAAAAAATCGAAGAAACGGACGAAATTGAACAATTAAACGAAGGGGTACGGTCGACGACGGAAAGTCCGCAACTGTCGTAAGGTGTAATGCACGTTCACTGCGAATGCAGACAAAAAGCATTTTCGAAAAATCATCGGATATCCTCGATTTTTCCTTTTTTTGGTGTCAATTTGATTGATGTTTTGGTTGTTTTCTTCTGGAAAACTGTGTTTTTTCTTCAGAATATTTTTCGGAAACTCATTCTCAAATGTTCTTTCGGTTCCGCTTCTTTAATAATCCTATTTGCTTCAGAAAAATGAGTAAGACGCACCCACCAGAGTTGAAAAAGTACATGGACAAGGAGATGGACCTGAAGCTGAACGGAAATCGTCACGTCTCCGGAATCCTCCGTGGATTCGATCCGTTCATGAACATGGTTCTTGACGTAAGACATACTTTTTCGAAATGGGGAAACGAATTTTCTATTTTCCAGGAGGCCGTCGAGTACCCGAAGGGTGGTGAGCCGATTTCCATAGGAATGACCGTCATCCGTGGAAACTCGGTTGTAATCATGGAGCCGAAAGAACGCATTCAGCAATAACGGATCTCTGCTCTCCAATCACTTGTGTTCCGCATACTCCACATTTATCAACTTGTCCGATGTTTTCATCTATGCATTATTTAAATAAATAAATATGTTATTACTTTCTCACCCATGAAGCCTGCTGTTATCTCTAGTGGTTACCAGTTCCGCCCCTTCACTACCTCTTTGTTTTTCACTCCACCCACATTAGTGGCTCGGTGTGCTGCCTTACCCTATGTCGTTTTGTTTTCGCTCTCGACTCTTCATTACACCCCATTTCGTCTTGCGCAGTGTTTCAATTATGCGCGCTGTTTGGTTCTCTTCTTCTCCCCATCGCTCCGTTACTCTTCGTACGCCTGTTTTGTTGAATTCTCACTTCATTTTGTCAGCAAGCAATCAGTCACCGCATTGATCTGTGGAAATGCACGTGAACAACTCGTCTTGAGGGGAGAATGTGGACCCGGGGAGTGCGTAAAATTATAGTTTGTATACAACTGTCCCAGGCTATAGCACCCAACAATCATCAACTCCAAAATCGTGTTCGCTGGTTTTCGCATTGTGTTTTTTGCCTCTCCACTACTGCCAGCGGGCAGAGGAGGAGAGCGAAAAGACCGTAGAAATACAACAACAAAAACATGCGAAGCACACCAGCAAATGGGTGAACCGAGAGAGAAAAAGAGACTCGAGTTGCGATATTTGTGTGTATGTGTGTCTGCCTGGGCCCGTCGCCGCCTCTTTCTATCCACTATGTGCGGTCTCAACGACTCCGCTGTTTTCCGTCTCCCGCATCCCTTTTGCCACTTCGCGACAGAAAAAAGACGACTCTTCGCCTCTTATTTCTTATCTCTTTTTCTCCTTGTCCCAGTTTCCCAAAGTTGTTCGGTACCCTATCATTCTTCTCTCCGCGATTTTCACGAGCCTCGGTTTTTCGTTTTTCCTCGTCGTTCAAACTCTTCATTTTTGCCGACATCTGGCCGAGAGAGCCTTGGCAGATACAACGACACGAGCAAAGGTATATGTGCGCGCTTTGAAGCTTGATATATATTTCTTCGCGACTCGGCGAAACGTAGTTCGTTTCTTGTGAAATTAGACCTAGACTGGTTAGGTTGCAGTAATTGAATATCTATATGATCTCCCCTCATCGCCGCTAAATTCCCGCTATCCACGTCTCTCGATCTCGAAGTTTCTGGTGGTTTCTGGTGGGTAGCCTCTCTCGATTCACTTCAACGCCGATCTGCGCTCTCTCGTACTTTGTTCGGTCAGTAACACTGTCACCCTGACAAAAGTTGTTCCGCGGACACGTCAGACAGTGTGCCCTTGTCCCCTCGGCGCCCCTCCCACTCCTATCATCGATCGATAGCAGCAATAGTGTCCGTTCGTGCCCCTCTGCCCTCCATTCTGTGGCCAACACAGGAACACTCTGCCCAGTTATTATCATTGCGTGCTCTCTCTACCCGCCCGCTTCGTTCGATCACTCCGACCGCTCACTCGTTCTTTCCCTTTCTCTCGTCACAAAGAACCCAACAGGAGGAAGCAAGCAGTCCAGCAGAGGAGAGAAATTTGAATGCGATGTGCGTTTTGTGTTTGTGCGCACCGCCATCCGTCTCAGTACGGGGCAAAAACGCATAAAGACGAGGATGCCTCATGATTCAATTTTTGCCTGTGGTGGTGTACCTTTTCCGTCCAGTCCCCGCCATTTCGCAATCTCTTCCGCTATAAGACGTGTCCCTCTCCGTATCTTTCGTTGCTTTCCTCCGCTCCACTACGTTCCATTTCCCTTCGTTTATTTCGTCTCATAAACAACAATATGCGTCATTTTCTCTTTTCTTTTTCCAAGTTTAGTCAGTTTTCAGAGTCATGCCGGTCCCACCGCAAGCCCAAAAAGTTCTTGACGATATCGACAAACAGCTCCATCAGCCGAGCACTGTCACCCAGATCCTCGGAACTGTTGAGCAGAAGACTGGTGTCAAGCGTCTTCACATTGTTCTCGGCATTCTCGGACTCCAGGCTCTGTATCTTGTCTTCGGACACTCTGCCCAGCTTGTCTGCAACTTCATGGGATTCGTCTATCCAGCTTACATGAGGTAAGAAATTTTGAGATTTCTAACTCGAATGTGATTAGTAATCATTCACCTTTTCAGCATCAAGGCTATCGAGTCGAGCAACAAGGAAGACGACACCCAGTGGCTGACCTATTGGGTTGTCTTCGCCATCCTCTCGGTCCTCGAGTTCTTCTCCGTCCAGATCGTCTCGGTCTTCCCGGTCTACTGGCTCTTCAAGTCTCTCTTCCTCCTCTACCTTTACCTCCCGACCTTCCTTGGAGCCTCCAAGCTCTACCACAGGTAAAAACAGTAATTGTAGTTTCAAATCTTCAACTGATACTCGACAGATTCGTCAAGCCATTCGTCGCCAAGCACTCCGGATCCATCGACCAGAAAATCGGAAACTTCGCCGACAAGGTCAACAACGCCGCTGGAAAGCTCGCCAACGAGGTCCGCGATCACTTGGAGTAACTCTACACGATATTGCATCCACACAAACGTATTATTCCCTCTTTCCTGTCTTTTAATTATTCCTATACAACAATCACCCCTTTCCTCCCCCCATTTTGCCTAAGTTACCGTTCCCGCTCTCTATCTATCTTTCCTCCAAGTTCTTTTCGTTTCGGTTAGGTTTCCACTCCTTATTCAGATCTGTTTGTCGTTCTCATTTTGCCTACCATCTTCCCGATTTTGCTAGACATAATGAATACATTTATCTGACACTGAATCTCTTGTGTTTTGCACCAAGGGAAAATCGATTTGATTGCCACGTCATACTTTAATGTGAGAATCGAACTGCCCTGTCTGTGAGTGATATCGGTCACATGCGATCAATCGATTGCAGAGGAATGGACGAGTGCAAGGAGCTGATCAGTGTGCTGCCGTTGCAGACGATTCAGTACGCTTTCGCTTATGGATCTGGTGAGTATTTCGGGTTTATTATGGATTCAAGTACCAAAAAAGGAATACTAGCTCCGATTATGGGGGAAAAATTTGAATTTCGCTTCATTCAACAATATTGCAGGGGCGATTCAACAAAAAGACGAGAACAAGGCCGAGAAAATGGTCGATTTCATCGTCGTCACCAAGGATCCTCAACAGTTTCATCGCGAAAACCTGCTCCGGAACCCGCAACACTACAGTCTTCTTCGACTTCTCGGACCCAAAATGCTCGAGAAGATCCAGTGCAACTTCGCCGCCCGTGTCTACTACAACACTCATGTGAACGTCGGCAAACGGAAGATAAAGTACGGAGTGATCTCCTATGAGAATGCGAAGCAAGATTTGTTGGATTGGAGATGGATTTACATCGCAGGACGACTACACAAACCGGTGCTCGAAGTGATCAAACCGAACGATAATATGTGCGATTTGGTGACGGAGAACCGGCGATCCGCCCTCCATTCTGCTCTTTTGCTGCTTCCCGAATCGTTCACTCTGAAACAACTATTCCATCAGATCGTCGGACTCTCATATACTGGAGACTTCCGAATGATAGTCGGCGAGGATAAGAATAAAATTGAGAAGATAGTCGAGGGAAATTACGAAGATCTGATGCGAGTCTACGAGCCTTTGATGAACGACGATGCTCGACTCTCGGTGATGACTCCAGGGAAAGTGATTCAGGATGGATCGACGACAGCAATCTACCATCGGCTGAATCTGTTGCCGTCAGAAGTGTTGAATCGAATTCAAAGGAACCTGAACAAAGCACAAAAGAGACAACGAGATGCTGAAGAGGTGAGCGGAGAGTCAGAGAATGTTCGATGTTGTTCGTTTTCAGGTAATCTTCTCTCTCGCTCATCGACACGACGTCGCCGCGACCGTACAAACCGCCATCGGAGGCATCATCCGTCCGGTTTCCATCTCACAAACTGCAAAGAACGCATTTTCCGCCGGAGTCACTCGGTCGATTGTATACAGTATGGCGAAGATGAGCAAGTTCTTGAAGAGCAAATAACTAGTCATCTGTGATTTTGACGAAATCGTCAATAAAATAGGCATTCATCAATATAGTTTAGAATCGTTCAATAGATTTATTTGCGGTGAGAAAAAGACACAAACAGCAAAAAAGTAACATTATTAAGCAACAACCTGAAAAATACCTCGTATCGTAAAATGGGGATCTCCTCATTGAGGAATGCAAGCGGAATAGTTCGG
>LR563749.1:5113-17984 GCA_900536345.3 Caenorhabditis sp. 39 LS-2015 | reverse complement strand
CGAGGAGGAACTGTGTAATTTTTATCAACAGACAGATTGTCTGTGGGCGACGGAATGTCTCACAGCCACTGTAAATCGAAACATTTCTTCACAGAGCAAACATTTTTATCAGACTTTCACTCAAGCAACATCCAATTGAAATTGTCTGCGATTGAGAGTGAAGTCGATTTCTGGGAACAGGGTCTCATATGAAGAGTGAAACAACTACTGGTTTCAGAAGTTGACTAGAAAGACTGAAAAGCACGTTTCTCCCGTATTGTTTCTCACGTTATCTGCGGTTCAGTCCACCAGCTCAGTTTTCAATCTTAAAGGGCGTCCAAAGGAGGCATGCTATTGATATATCGGATTTTGAATCAGAAGAGCCAATTGGACCACGAGTCTTTAGGATTTAGCTACCTAAGGTGATGTTGAACAGTGGAGACAGACCGAACTTTGCCGTTCATAACACTTTTACCAAAGGTGCAAGGGGTTTTCACAGTAGATTTTTTTAGCGTTGCAGTGCTCCGTAAAACAAAATATTGAGTTCGGTGCATCTCTGGGTGTCTATTCTCACAAGGGAAGCTAGCTGGCTTGGGCGGCACCGGCAACGGCAACGGCAATTGCCGGTTTGCCGAATTTGCCGACCATCTCCGCAATTTTTCAAGTCGGCCGAGATGTTTTGTAAAATTTTCAGAGAAAGATTACAAAAACTCAATTTTTTTTTGATTTCTCTAGAAGGATCTCAATAAATTGCCATCAATTCAATTTTTGTGTTTGTCTAAGGTTTGTTGCCGCCCAAGCCTGGAAGCGAGGTTGATATCCAGGCTAGATTTTGGGTGAGTGTGATCCACAAAATAGCAGACATGAGTTGATATTGTATTTACAGGCTTTTGGTCATACCGTGACTTGAAAAGACTTCACGGACCATCTAGTTATCCACATCTTACCTGCACATGGTTAAATTTTCGAGGCAATTCTATCCTAACTCATTTCCAGAGTGCACTTTCTAACATTTCAGAATTTTGCAAACAGCAAATTTTGCAAACTTTGCAAACTTCCTTCAGTTTCCCGACCTTTCTTCCTAGCTTACGATACAATATTCTTGCCACCCTGCTAGTTTTTTCTATTGACTCCTTCTCGAGAATCCGATTTCAATACTCTCCGATTCCTCCTCTACATAAATGTGCACAGTGCTTCATTTCCCCAGACGATTCTCCTATCTGATCCTCTTCCTCTTTTCCTCCTCCTCGTCCTGCTTCTGCTCACATCGTCTCCTTTTTCCATTTCACCCTTAAAATAATTAGTATTTCTTTTCTCTTCCCCCGTCGTGTTTCTTCTCTCCCTCTTTCGCTAATTAGTCCCCTTCTTCCTTCTCTATTTCTACTCTTTTTGACGTACTTGAATAGCCATACTTCTTCAATCAAATACACTTTATTTTCCCGGTGGGCTCCGAAAGAAAATTCGTTTCCAATGTTTTTCTGACTCTCTGAATTGTATTGTTTGGTGTCTTCTTCTCCGTCTTTTTCTTCTTCCAGTCCGTCCATCCCAGCAGTCTTTCCAAAATCTTCCTCGTTTTCTTTTCGAAAATCCAATTGGGAACCCAGGGAAAAGAGAAAAGCACAGAGAGAGAGAAAGGGAAAACGAAGCGGAGGGCCGAGCCGGCGACGCCTTCTCCGTCCCTTTCTTCCTTCTTTTCTTCCAATATTTGTAGCCGAAAAAGAGAGAGAAAAAACCGCCGCCGACACTGACACTACGTTTTTCTCTTTGACTTGCACGGCATTGTATTTGTCTTTTTCACTTGGAAAATGCTGGGATTGGGTTTGGATTTTCGTTGTGGGACCCAACCATTTCTGACTCATTTTATACGAAATTTATGTCATTTTTTGAATAGTATTTAAAAATCGAATCAAATTTCTTCTCCAATTGGTCAAAGTATCCCAAGCACTCATTTTCCTACTCTGACTCTAACAAAACAAGTTTTTTAAAAAGTGAGACTTTCGCTTCGAGACCCATTTTCGTCAAACATCGAAAAAACGGTTTATCAGTTTTTTCGCTCTGTTTTTTGCTGTATTTCTTGATTTTTGCTGAAAACCATTTCGAAATTCCCAAAAAACTCTTCTTCTTGCGAATCGAAAATTCTCCCACACTGCTAATCAATTCCCGAGTTTTCCGGCTCTTTTTTCAGTTTTTTCTTGGAATTTCGTGTCTTTTTGAGATGGAGTTGACAAAAATGGAAAAATTTTAGTCAAAAGTTTAGGCAAAATCGTTCTCCTGAAATCTGTATTTAGATTCTGTGAAAGCTTGCTGGAAAAGTTGACTCAAAAAGAAATGAAAATTTCAGATGAACTGATAAGATCCTTTTCGGGTTGGGTCTCGAAACGATATGAGAATTTACTGTTGAAAATGTGACGAACAATTTTTCTAAATTTTCAGTTATCAATTGAGTATTGGAACGATTGATACCGTACAAATTTAGGGTACGCAATTCAGCTTCACCGTTATCCAATTGTTTCCAAAAAATTTTGAAAATAGTCAGTGTTGAATTTGGTCAAAAACAGCTGGATTAGTGTTACAGTAAGCCGCAATCGTTGCGGGACCACTTTTACCAATCTCATGCCAAATGCATCCTATTTTCCGAATATCCTTCAATCCGGTGTATAGCTGGTTCCTTCCGAATTCTGTTTTTGCTCGAATCATTAAAAATTCAAAATCTTCTTCTTCTCTCCTTCTCTCTTTCTCTTTTCCCATCTGCTCGCTCTTTTTGGTCCTTTTCGCATTTCTTTTCCGAGATATCTTTCTCATTTTTCCCGCCCGTCTTCTTCCCCTTCTTCTTTCTCCTTCTTTTTCTCCCCTCCAAGTGCATTGGTTTCCCCGGGGAACACGAGAAGAAGGGCTCCGTTTTCCTTTTTCCTTTGTCCCCTTCTTCTTCGTTTTTAGTATTTATTTAGTTTTTCGAATCAAAGAAGGAAAGAGAAGAAAAGAGAATGAGATGGATTAGATAGCAGCGGAATTGAATTGGATCTCGTGCAAGACATGTCTTGAATCGAGATTTTCTGAAAATTGAATGTCGACATCGTTTGCAACGGATTTAGTCGGTTTTAAAGACCATTTTTATAGTTTTGGATTTTAAGGAAACAAATCTTGCACAATTTGAGTATTCTTTTCATCGAATCTTCATTGCTTCATTTTATGCTCTCCATTCTTGAAATCCACTTGTTCAAAATAATCAAAAACTCAACCTCCAATGTTTCAGAATCCGTGTAATCTGAGTCCCCGTCATGGAACAGGGATGAACAAGCTCTTTCTCCTCTTCATTCTATACCCAACAGTCGGCAGTTTATTGAGGAGTCTCGACGAGGAAAGCAATGAATGGTAGGCGGACTTTTTGGCATCCCGACGTTTCGCAACTTGAATTCTTTCTTCATCATGCTTTCCCAATATTTGACTGCCGAAAAAAAATTTGTCTTGAAATTCCGAATTGCAAAACGTTGCAATTCCGACACGTAGCGTTGCAAAATATCGAGGTCTCGGTAGGTTGACTGTTGGGCACCTCGACGTTTTGCAACTGTCATTTCTATTAGAACCTTTTTTGGCTGCGTAGGTTTGTGCAAACCGTTAGTGTTCAATGCAGACAAGGGAAAAATCAACTGAAATCTTTGGATATTTAACCAACTAAACTGTAACTTGTCAATCTACGTTGAAACTAATCAGCATACGCAGCCAATTAGCAATGATCACTCCTTCCTCCTCTACCACCACCCCATCCCAAATCCAAACAATTGCAGCCTATTCAACTGTCCCAAACGAGCACGAAACGTCAGCGTTCCGAAAACGGAAAAGTCATGTATGGGAGACGACGCAATTATAGGTGTGTTCTGGAGAGACATGATAATTATGGAGGGATTCGAAAACAATGAATGTCGTCTTGCAGCTCAAATCCTCGACGGCTACAACAAATTGGACCTTCCGGGCGGTGGATTCGTGGAAGTTTCCATCGAGATTTGGGTCCAGGAAGTGTCGAAAATCATCGAGATCACTTCGGAATTCGAGTTGGATATCTATGTGACCGAGAGATGGACCGATCCGTCACTCGCGTATTCGCATTTGAATCCGTGTAAAAGGTAGTTCAGGAGGGGGAAGTGGAAATGTTAAAATGTTCGGGTCTCGCAGCGAAACCAAAAAAATTTGAAAGTGGTTTCAAAAAACCTTTATGGCACCTCAAATTTCGATTTACAAATGTCAGCAACCTTTGCACCTTAGTTTTAAAAGTTTCAAAGTGAATCTTGAAGATTCAGATGAGCAACGTCATCTGAATAATTTCAGTAACATGTCCGTCGACGGCGCCACAATTCTCAACAAAATCTGGAATCCGCATGCGTGTTTTGTGAATAGCAAACTGGCAAACATTCATGAGAGTCCTTTCAAAAATATCTTTCTCCAAATTTATAGGTAATCTTTTTTTAGATATTGTGACAATAAATACGAATTTCCTGCATACGTTCGTTGCCTGATCTAACTTGAAAACTCAGTTAACAAACATACGCAGGCAATTCATATGCTTCCTGACAATCATAATAAAACAGTTCACTTCCAGCAACGGGTCAATCTGGCACAACTACCGAATCAAGCTTACTGGTCCTTGCTCGAGCACTTTGAGGTACGGGTCTTGACACGAATTCCTCCCCACCCCCCTAACACCGATGTTTTCGTTTTAGAACATTCCCAATCGACCAGCAGAGATGCATGTTGTTCTACGAAAGTTTCACCCATAACACGGATCAGGTGAAAATGGACTGGATAACCACCGTCCCTCCGATAACAATTCTCAAAGGAAACATCACTCTTCCCGATTACGTTCTCGTCGATTTCTCGGCCAGCAGCGAGTTGAGAGTGAGTATCTGGTTCTCTCAATGGAGCACCCTTCTCAACATCTTGTCTTTCAGTTATATCCCCCTGGAATCTTCAACGAGTTGATCGCCACGTTCACTTTCCAAAGACTCTACGGTTTCTACATTCTCCAGGTCTACGTGCCTGCCTACATCTCCGTCTTCATCTCATGGGTCTCTTTCACTTTGGGATCCGAACAGATTCCGTCGAGGACTACTGTAGGAGTCAACTCTCTGCTGGCACTCACGTCAGTTCCCCTGCTTCCAGTTGCCTACTCTTCACTTTCTTTTTTTTCATTCAGATTCCAATTCGGAGCAGTCGTCAACAATCTGCCGAAGACTTCGGATGTCAAAGCGATCGATGTCTGGATTCTCAGCTCGATGGCGTTCATTTTCGCATCGCTGATCGAATTGGCCGTCGTCGGGTACTTGTCGAGGGACGGACAACATGGAAGTATCAAGTGAGTATTCAGGGAAACTTGGATCTGGAAATTGGAGTAATATAAAATGGAAGTTACTCTGAGAAATACTCAGAGTTTCCGCAATTCGGTGTGTCAGCGGTAACACTTATTTTGGCTGTGAGAAGCATTTTTTGGTAAAAAATCGGTTTTTTCGAGTTTTGTCGGGTTTTTTTTTGCAAAAAGCAATTGTATACACATATTTTCCAGTTTACTTTCATTGATTTCTCTCCTTTTTGTCGGTTTCACTCGATTTTTTTCAAGAAAAGATAAAAAAGAGAAAACAAATTGCTTTTTTCAAAGATTTTCGCGAAACAACCGTCAAAACTCAAAGGAAAACGGTTTTTAGTCGAAAAATTCTGTTAAAATGTGTTGCACAGCCAAAATGAGTGTTATCTAGAAGCGTGGCGGGAGCCTCTGACACACTGAATTGCAGACATCGCCGCTTCGTGTGAATCTTATAACACAGTTTTCAAATATTTGAAAATCAGGAAGAAAAACCTCAAAAACATACATTTTTCCAGATGTCGTTGTTCGTGGTTATGCATGAATTGTAAAGATTGGACGGCTCTGAAAATCGACCAAGTGAGTCTTCCATTAAATATCGATTTTTCCCAAACTCCCCCCAACTTACTCCCAATTCGCATTCCAGATGTCATCCATCGTATTCCCTTTGAGTTTCTTCGCCTTCAACATATGGTACTGGTTCATATTCCTCGGGTAAGTCCATTTTAGGCCGAAAACGCATTGCTCAAGTAGTGATCTCGATGATAGATCCGTGTCCGAGGCATGTGTCCGTCCACCGATTATTACAGTTTTCTTTTCTCCAAAAACGCTTCTTCTTCTCCTCTCGCCGAGTCAGAATAGGAAGAATATGAATGTGGAAAGAGATCAAAAGATCAAACGATCAGAAGATCAATGAGCATGAGTAGAGAAACGTATGGATACCCACAAGTGCCTTTTCAACGCTTTCGGGAATCGTTTTCATTCTGTTTCGCGCTTAAAATCCTCGGTTTTTTATGTTGAAAACACTCAGTTCAGGGTCTCGCAACGATTGTGAATGACAGGGAGACAAAGTGCATTGCTCTGAATCGCGACCCAACAAAACTGTTTCGAAGATATCAATTGGCTGCGTACATTACTTGCCTTTTTACAATCAGGCAGACAACGTACGCAGCCAATTCATTTACCCATTTTATGCGTTCCTGAAAATGTAAGAGTTGAGATTGAAACGCAGCATTGCGCCCCGCCACGACATTACTTTTTTTTCGAAAAAACAAAAAATCGTGGCGGGACGCAACGCCGCGTTCGAACTCAACTCTTGCATTTTCAGAAACGCATAAAATGGGAAAATGAATTGACTGCGTACGCTGTCTGTCTGATCGTAAGAAGGCAAGTAATATACGCAGCCAATTTATTTTCTCACAACAGTTATTTAAGTTGGGTCGCGATTCGAAGCAATTTGCATTCTCATTTTGTTGTTGAAATTCAAATTCGTTGCGAGACCCGCCGCTACCTGTCGAGTCGGGCGCCTATCGAGCTACAGTAATCTTACAATCAGAATTTCGAAAAAAAATTCCAATTCATTATTACTGTACTCTCTGGCGCCCTTGCTCAACAAAAAACCACACAAAATCAGGCTTGTGTCTCCACGATTTTCCGTTCGCTTCCGACTCATTTCAACCAGATATTTTCAGCAAGCTGCTGGTCAGAACCATCTGACCGTCGTACCGCCCGTGTGTCTCTGACTTCTCTTCTCGTGTTGTCTGTGTCTCTCTTTCTCTCTATCTCTCTGTCTCTCGTTTCCACCCGCACCAATCACACAGACAGTCACCCCGCACCGCTTCTACCGCTTCTTGTGCACACCTTTTCAGTCATTTTCAAAACAGGGCAAGGCTTTTACACTTCTTTTTCTTCTTTTTGTTAAATATTTTCGGGAATTTATATGGAAGTGCGCTCCATTGAGAATTATTTTCTCATTAGAGCGAACTTTCAATCTATCAACTTTTTTTGAATAATTTTCGAACTAAATTTTGACAAAATTCTAAAAAAAATAAAAAGACAATTTTCAGTTACAGCTTCCTTGAGTGCGCTCCATCGCACAAAATTTTTCGAAAAAAAAACTCCAATTTTTCAGGAAAGTCACACGGACTAACAATTGGTGAAACCGCAATGTATCTGTTGTCATATACTCTTTTTCAGTTTTCAAAACTTTTAATTTATTAAATTTATCACTAAAAATGAAATTTTCAAATTTTTTCTCTAAATTTTACAAGATCGACAATTCTACAAGAGGAAAACTAAAAAAAAACTCAATTTTGAGCGATAATTTGGTCGAGAGTGCTCAGAATTCTGTCATAGTAGCCGGAGACGTCGTCCGAAACATCCGAAGCGTCGAATCTGTAGCAATTGACCAAACTGACGGCCTTCTGGAGATCGACGATGAGCGAAGCGTTCTGCGGCTGGGAGGAGTTCAGCTGAAATTCAAATTGTGGAATTTAAATATTTTTTTCAAAACACTACCTTCTCAAACTGTTTGCACTTCTCGACAACTTCGTCTTTTTTCATCGAAACCTCCTCCAAAATTCTCAAATGTTCCGCAATTTTCGAGTTGACCAGCCTCGATTCGGACGAAAAAGCGGCGACCGGCTCGGCGAACACCATCAGATCGTTCGTCATTCCATTCAACGTGTTCAATTGCTTTTCGAACTTTTTCTCGACGTTCAGCACACTTTCAGTCAACTCACTTTGCTGATTTACCAACTAAAAGAAGCAGTTTATCAATGAAAAAGGAACTTTCCGACTCACGGTAATAATATCGACGGCTTCCTCCGCCGGTTTCGCTTTTTTCGGTGGCGGACAAGCCTTTACACTCGGAATCTGCACCCGCGAAGGCTGCTTGTCTGACGCCAACGGATCTGCGAAGCTGACTCTCTGAAAAAAAATCATATCCCAAAATTCAGGGAATTTCGAATTTTTACCCGATCATCATGTGTTCCTGGTCGTTTTTTAAGTACGGAACGAGGTTTTGAACTCATTTTTCTAAAAAAAATACAAATTGTACGGGAAAAATTGATAAAATCGAAGAAAAACTGCGAAAATCCGCACAAACTGCACATCGGTTTCGATCGCGCTCCAGCTTAATCATTGTGGGAAAATAAATTGGCTGCTTAGGCTGAGTATTCAACGAGACACGGTTAAGCGGTGTGGAAATTTCAAACTAATTTTGTAGTGGTTACTGTAGAATCAAAGGCGCACACCTAAAAACGTTTACGGGTCTCGCAACGATTTTGCTGTTTTCTTTAAATTTTTGTTTTTTTGCTCTCAATTTTCCCTATTTTTTGACAATTTCCTTGTTTTTTTCCGCATTTCCGATTGACTTTTTGTGTTTTTGACAACAGATTTGCCGTTTTTCTCGGAAAAATAGGCAAACCGCACCTAAATCGTCTTATTGCGACGTTTCCGACGTTTCCGACGTCTTTGACGAACAATTTGTAACTTGTGCTGCGCCTTTGTCCCATTTGCCATCAGGTGTTAACCTTGACGAAACCTAAACAGGAAACGGCGCTAAAAAGACTGTGTTTGCTGCGTCTCCGATGTCTCTCGTCCCTTGGAGAATATCCGTATGATGACCCTATTCCGATCCGCTTTCACTCCTCCCGTCACTCGCTTCTCACCTCATTTTCCCTCGCTCTTTTCATAATTTTTCCCATTTTTTATTGAGGAGTTAGCTGTTTATTTGACTTGGTTTTTGTAGAAAAGTTAACGAAACTGTTGTAATTGAGAGAAAAACGGTGAAGACGAGTGACATCACTTCGCCGTTTCTTCTCGAGAAGACACAATTTTCAGGGACGATTTGCAGTGCTGGCATTGTTAATTTTGCATTTTAAAATTTGAAAGTCCTCTTTTTCCGTGTATTTTGAAATTTTGAAAATAATACAATAAAATTAAGGTCGAATTTCTCGTAAAATCCCAGTTTCCACGGATTCTCTTTTCTCCCAAAATGTTTAGGCCAAAACAAATCAACCTTCTCCCATCGTTACGGTCATAAAACTGCCGAACCGCATCACATCGCATTCGATTCCCCTCTTCCGTATATCCATCCATCCATCGTCGCAACATTTGTCCCCCTGCCTCATTCACAGCTCCCTCCTCCTCTCCCATTTCGTCCCTTTTCGGCTGACTTTGGCAGCAGGGAACAAGTTTCCCGGTGTGCCTAGCTGGGGCTAATACGACTACTGCTACTACCACTACATATACAAATCGAGGCGAGTTGATTCACACAAAAAGCTGGTTTCGAACCGATCGGTTCTCTCTCTCTCCCCCTCTCTTGTGTTCTCGATACACACTTGAAACGGACGGCCCCCTTTAGTAGTGCGGATATGCAGTTTTACACTGTGTTTTCGTGTCTGTTTTGACACCTTTAAGAGCGGTATCTTGACCTGAATTAATAGATTTTTTCACCGAATTTTTGAAAATAAAGATCTTCGAAACGCTTTTTGAACCGATTGGAACCCATAAACGAACTGTGTCATTGATCACGGTTTACCGCTCTGATTCGCAGTATTTCGCACCTGAAGACGTCGGTCGGCAGAACCCCTTGGCTCCGCCCATTTTCGTTTTTGTAGTTTGACTGCTGATACTTATCGCTAACTACTAGACGTAATCGAATCTTACTGGTCAGCTGACAACGAGTATTTAACTATGACAGAATTTAAGAAATTTTCCGTCTGAAAGCTTTCCGACTGAAAATTACAGGAACGCGGAAAATTGAGATATTATCGAACCAGTATTTCTCCTAATTCTCATTTTTTGTGTTTCCGTCGCTGAAATTAGATGGGCGGTTCAAGCCACTTGTTCACCTCTTCTCAAAAGCTTTTGACCTACGATAATTAACCCAAGTTGCCAAGGAGACTGACTCCAAGGTCGGCCTCCTTCCGCACCACTCCATTCTCCTTCCCGAAAACTAATAATTGTTAGATGGAATAAGAAGAAGAAGTCATTGTAGATGTGTCCCGTCCCGTCTTTTCATCGCTTACGTTCCATTCGTAAGGGGTCACTCATGATTGGATTTCGGTCGATGAAGGGGTCTCTGACTGCCTGGATCATCGTTATTCTGATGCACTTCTTGGCCACTAAATGGTCTTTAGGATGTTTCTTATAGGGCCTTTTCTCACGATTTTTGTGATTTTTTGACGGTTGTTCCGGGAAATTCCCTTTGAACACACGTCGTTGCGAGACCAGTTGTTGGTAAAATCGGTTTTTTTTTAAATTAAGCTATTATGCTCCCTCACAATCAGTTTTCTGCGCATTCCCCAGTTCCAGTGATGTTTACCGTAATCCTAGTTCATTCGAATTGTTGTTTTGTATGTGTTTCCTTCCAGTCTTCCTGCATTCCCCCCATTGTTCTCCTTCTCCTCCTCCTCATCTCTTTTTTTTCGACAGTTCCGCCCGCTTAGTGATTAATCCTACTGTCTGACCCCTTCCTCCTTCCTTCCCCCCGTCTTCTCCTTCTTTCCATTTCCACTTGGAACAGTTCAAAGGGGAAAGTCTCTCTCTCTCTATGCCCACTGAAAAACCACAATTACTGTCTCGGGTGTCATCGTCACTTTGTTGTGATTCGGGCCTCTTTTGAGAATGTTTACCGCTTTCTGAAATTCATCAATTCCTCCTCCTCCTCCTTCTTCTTCTTCTTTTTCTTCCTTTTTCGATACAGAAAGTGACTTGTTTTTGTGTGCTGATCGAAAGTTAGGCGATCAGTGATGATAGTGGTGATTATGATACCCGATTGATAAGAATCGACTACTTCTATGCAACAAAAGTACGAGATAACCATCGGAAGTGCACTTGAAGGGTGAATTCCGTTCTGAAGTACTTGTTCGAGTGTTTTGGGGGAATTTGGAGGTGCCCGATGGTCGGGAATTTCATATTTTTCGAGTTTTTAGAAAGTCTAGTTTTGGCGGGGATTCTGGTTTTCTAGATTTCCGTTTTTCTCCAATTTCTGGTTGAATCCAACGTTTTTGAAAAATAAAAGTGCGAATACCGTATTTCTGTGTCCTTCCGAAAATACCTGGATCAATTTGTCTTCATCCTCCTGGAACCCTCATCAATCTTTCTTCCCCGAATCCCATATTTCTCTATCAAAATGACGTTTTTCTCTGAGAAAATCGCGTCGTAAACATGGGTGTGCCATCACTTGTCAACCACGTCTTCCCAATTATTCGTTTCCATCTAACAAATTCGGAATCAGAATTCCGACGACGACGTCTTCTGAATTCCTCTGAAATGTGTGATGATGATGGAATGATCCAGCCTCCAACGTTTCAAGTATTTCTGTCTGTTTCTTCTTGTCTGTTCCTCTCTTCGAATCACCGTATCTCTTTGTCTTCGAGCGTCTTCTGGAGAATTAGAGAATCAGAAGACGTGAGAGAAGAAGAGGCGGAATTATTTAACCTGTTCCCCCCGCTCCCACATCACCATCGTCACCGCCATTCGTTTTCGATTTTCAGCCCATGTTTGGTCACTGAGAAAAAGAAGAAGAAGACATCTCAATCTGATTTTGATATTTCAATTTCAATATTAGGATCAAAAAAAGGTGGAATCTCGCATCGAGAAGCGCCGCTCGTTCCTCGAAATTTGATGCCTTCCAGTAAGTTTCATCATTTTTTGAAAATTATTATCGAGAAAACACTTGATTTGTTTCTTCAGGCAGTAATGCGTCGAACGGCACGTCCTCTTCGACTCCAATCGCTTCGAAATACTCGTCAGACCTGAGAAGAATGTCTTGTTGGCAACTTTCCGTCGCCTCGGCACTCATCGGAATCGGGTCACTTCTGCTGTTTGGCGGACTAATCACTCATACTGTCGTGGTGCCAAATGTTGTGAAGAGCAGCATTCACGCGGTTGGTTGGCCTAACTTTAGCTTTACCGGGCCGAAGTTTCAAATCCAATGGGTTCGCCACGTTGATCACTTTCGCCAGACCCATAATCATTCTCTAGACACATTCTAAGCACCTCTTCTCTCCAAATTCCTCTAATTCGCAGATCATACTCTTTATACCTTGATTTTTGGGTAAAGAATAGTCAAAATTGACGCGTGATTGAACTGGTTGAACGTCATCAGATTCTCGGGTCTTTCCCCTTCTTCTCGTGTTTTTTGTTCGATCATTGACGTCAGAAATTGAAATTGAAATTTGAAGGCAAATGGAAGTGTAACGATGGAAAGTGCCCAGACAAGACGTCTGGGGCGGACTGAAGATCATTGGTAGCCACACAAATTCCATTTTTCCAGAACTCTCATCTCGTCGAAGGATCAATTCTGTGGCAGAAATGGACGAAACCCGAGTACAAGATTCGCTTCAATTTGTACGTCTACTCGATGAAGAATCCCGACGAATTCATGACCGGATCGATTCCCGAAATGACCGGATCAGGACCGTACGTGTTCGATAAGAAACTCGAGAATCGTGTGGTATCGGCCGGAAACGGAACCGTCAAGTATCGAAGATTCTTGACGTATCACTTCAACGAACAGGAATCGTGTCAGAC
>LR563746.1:5219-15681 GCA_900536345.3 Caenorhabditis sp. 39 LS-2015 | reverse complement strand
AAAATGGAAACTTCATCTATATTGTGATAAAATTCGTCGCGAGACCCAAAAACCCTAGAATCCAATTTCCAGTGAAAATCAAATTTCGCTGCGAGACCCAGAATCACCACCTCCTCCTCCTACAGTAACACGTCATTCGCGTCGAGACCCAGCTGATTCCAGTCAAAACTCACAGAGGCAATTCAGAATTCAAAATTCACAAAAAACCGATTCGTGACAAGACCCAACGCCTAGACGAAGCTGAGCTTACAGTAACCAACCTAACCAACCAACAATTCGCTTCAAGACCCAACTCAAATTGCCAAGAAACTCCACGTCATATCATCCCATTCATCGGAATCCATCTCAAATCAAACCATACCAAATTGATCGGTCGCTGGGATCAGGAAGAGAAGGAGGAGAAGGACAGACGGTCGGGGGGAGGGAAGGGGGGAGGGAGAAGAGGTGGGGAAAACGAAAAGGGGCGTTGTAGAGGGGCTGGGGCGCCGCCGCAGCAGCCACCGCCGAAAAAGACACGAAAAATACAGAGAAAGCGGGAGGCAGAGACGCTAGACGACGGCAAACATTCTCATCTGTATACAGTTCCCCCCTCTTCTCTCATTTCTCCTCCTCCTCCCCCTCTCACAGGGAGGAGAAATGGGTGGAGGCTGACTGACTGACTGACGGGGACGGACTGTTGCCTGGCTGGCTGGCTGACTGCTGATGGATGGAAGTGGAAATGGCGAGGAAGAGGAGAAGGAGAAGGGGAAAAAGACGGGCGGTCGCAAACATTCCAACCGTCATTTTCGGCTTTTGCGGTCGGTGGCCTAGGTTTCTCTGATTTTCCGATTTTCCAATTTTTCTAGGCCATCTCATGCCCAAGGGTGGCCTTGACACAAAAAATAGCAAATCAATCTTGAAGTAAAGAAACCATATGACAAAAAGTGTGTCAGTCGAAAATCGAACCGAATCGAACCGAAGCGACGACTGATAAGAGCCGTCCGTTTTGGGGTTTTTTCATTCGGTCTGTCGAAAATTTGGCCGTCAAATTTAAATTTCGACTGACACTTGGGTCTCGGAACGAACGATTTCGGCGCGGAAATTTTGGAATTTGATTTTGGGATTTGTTTTTTTCCAGAACTCCAAAATCGAAAATCGAAAATCGAAAATCGAAAATCGATAAATTAAAATCAAATTGTATTGATTTTTTCGCGGATTTTCAGCCAAAATTCCGGGATTTTTCCGTGATCAGATCTGCGGAAGGTTTAAGATGAAAACCGACAGTTTCCCAACATGACCCAGCGCTAAAATCGATAATTCCAAACGGGTTTTTCCGAATGAAGCTCAACTTTCAATTTTTGGGTTTTTTCATTCCGTCTGTTGAAAATTTGGCCGTCGAATTTCGACTGACACTTCGGTCTTGCAACGAACGATTTTGGCCCAAAAGAATTTATAATTTTGATTTAGAAATTTGCCTTTTCCAAGAAAATCATCAAGTGGGCTCCAAAACTCCAAAACTCCGAAATCGAGAATCGACAAATCAAAATCAAATTTTATTGATTTTTTTGCGGATTTTCAATCAACAATTCAGCGCTTTTTCCCTGATCAGATCCCCGGAAGGTTCAAGACAAAACCGACAGTGTCCAAACGACACCCAGCTCAAGAACAAATCAACTTATCGTGAAAATCGATTTTTCGACTGAAGCTTACAAATTTCAGAGCCCCATCTACTTCCGATTTTTATTCGATCATCGATTGCAATGGCTACCATACCGATCGAACTTGGGTGACAAGAAAACCCCCGAAAACCAACTAAAAATACACTTCCCGTTTTTTGTCCATTTTCATTTTCGAAGTTGTCCAAAAGTACTTTTCTCGTCTCGAAACGAACATTGCCCATCCTGCCACTTGAAAGAACACACACTTTCCTCCTCCTCCTCCCCCTCTTCTTCCTCTTTTTCCACCACGATCCGCCCGCCTCATGTTGTCCTTTTCGTGTGTGAAGAAGCAGGAGACAGCAGCATGTTGAGGCGGCGCGCGCCCGACGGGCGGGACGGGACGGATGAAGAGGAGGAGGAGGGGGAGGAGAGTAGGCAAACAGGCCCGTCCCCTTTTCCTCGTTTTCTTTCGCCGAACCATTGGATGGTTGTGTGATTGCTCATTTGTGTGTGTGTATGTCGGTGGCGAACGGACGGACGGAGGGACGGAGAAAAGATGGACTATCAGTGACCAAGATCAGGTAGAATCAGTACGGTAAACAATGGGTTTTGTTTTTGATTCGATAATCGGTCTGGTCTCGCAACGAAAAAAAAAACTATTATTGATTTTTGGAAAAATGAGCTGAGCTAAATATTGTCGGTTCAAAAATCGAAAAAAATTGGCTGATCGCGATTTATTTCTCGATTTTCCACTGTTTTTTTCCCATTTTGTGCATCTTCCGCATTTTTTCTTGTAAAAATCAATTCTCAATCTAAATTAGGAAAAACATAACCAGATGAACGCCAAAAACTGGAAATATTTATGAAATTTTAAAAACACTGAAAATTGAAAAATGGTTAGACCTGAGTCTACTGACCGATTTCGATGAAAATCAATGATCCTGAAACTCAAATAGGTTCGAAAAAACGCGGATTTTCATCGAAATCGGCCAGTTCTAATAATTTTTCAATTTTCCAATTTTCAGCATTTTGAAAAATTCACATTTCGAGTTTCTGGGGTTCATCTGCAATGTCTTTGCTGAATAATTTAGATTTAGATTTGATTTTTACAAAAAAAAAACGCGGAAAAGCACAAAAAATTCGAAAAAACTGTGAAAATCGCTCCGTGAGCCGTCGAGCGTTGCGTGTCGCGTTGCGGCTCGAATTTTCCAGGCCAAGTACCCTAAATTCGCCCAAAAACAATACGAGACCCTCCCCCATCGTCTTCCCCTTCCAATCATCAAAAATTCAAATTGAGACCCTCATTTTGATGTGCACGTCGCCATGAAAATGTCCCTCCCTCCCCGTCCCGTCATCATTTTTTATTCCCAACACGTGCGCGCGCCCGCCTTTGAATTTTACAGTAGGCTGGAGACCAAGACATCTTCGTGGCAAGACCCAATCCAAAAAACTGGGAGAAAACTGGAATTCATCGAGGATCGATTCAGACGAATCGATAAATAGAATTCTGCAGTTTTCAAGGGTGCAATTTGAAAAAAAAATTCACTGGTCACTGGAAAAAATTGAAAAAAAAATCAAATTCGTACAGTAAATTTCACAACAACAACAAAAATGCCCTCTCTCCTCTCAAAAATTCGCAAAAAACACCATTATCACTAACAACACGCCCACCATATATCCTAATGCACCCGATTTGTTTTTCTCAGTTTTTCAACAAGGGATTATTGGAATTCACAGAGTCTGACTACAAAAACGACTAGCATCTGGCGTGCTGACACGAGAATCGGGCGGTTACTCGAAAAATGACAACTTTCAGGGTTGGAGATGGATAGGACAGAATTTTCTTTCAAAAAATAGAAAAAACAACATATTTCTTGGAAAGACCCTATCGATTCACAAAAATTCCTATTTTCAATGATAATTTCAACAAAAAAAATCCACTGATCTGGTAGGCCGAAAGAGATGAATAAATCCAATAAAACTCGGATTCCGCCAATCAAAAAAAAACCAAAATGAATCAAATCTTATTCCGAAAAATCGAAAATTACAGATCTCAGTGGTTAGCTCCGACTTGAACCAATTAAAAAAAATAAAATGACTTCCGCAGGTTTTCACGATGGAAAATCGACCAGAAACTGAAAAACGACTCAATTTCGCCTGCTAACACTAGAATTGAACAGTTTCTGGAAACAATGTCAATTTCCAGGGTTGGCAAAGGATTCGTCAAGGAGAAAAGGAAATTTCGGCGATTTCTGGGGAAAACTCAAAGATTTTCCCAATTTCCGCTGAAAAATTACCAGAACAATAACTTTTAGGTGAAATTTCGAGAAAAATTCCACTGATCTGGTCGGTGGACGGAAAGAGTCAAAGCTGATGCCAAAAATTGGTAAAATTCAGTGGCGAGACTCAAATTGAACAACTTCAAAGCTGAAAGTCGATGCTCAGAATTTCCCCAATTTTAATAGACCGATTCTCAGAAAATTCGACGACTTCTGCAGTAAGAACCGCTAGAAATCGAGGTTTACGATGAAAAATTGTCCAGCAACCGAAAAAATCATCTAGAAATTCGAAAAAACATCGAAAACTTCGATTCAAATTAATTCCAAAACTTCTATACCCATCGGAATCCACGAAAAACCCAAAATCCACGAAAAAAACCGGTTGCTTCACATAACATTCATAAAATAATTTAAATCCATAAATTTCAAAAATTCCAAAATTCAAAAATTCCGTCCAAATTCAAATTCCACAACTTCTAGGCATCATCAGTTCTTCTCAAATTCCAAAACTTCTAAACCCATCAGAATCCACGAAAAACCCCGAAAAATCGGTTGCTCCACCCACCCGGAACCGTCCAATAGCTATAGGATAACAATTCTCCTAACCTAACACTAGGTAACTTTCAAATTAACCAGTTACAGAATCAAAATCACCATTCTTGAATTTCTTCCACCCAAAAATCATCTCATCTAACCGTCAATTTCCAGCGTCGTCGTGCAGAAAGATTCGTGCTCCAGAAGTGAGTAGAAGCAAAGCGAAGCCAAAGCGAAAGGGGAGGAGGAAGAGTCGATGGGAGGAGAGTAGGGGAAGAAGGAGGGGCCGGCGAGGAGGCGTGTGTGTGAGTGTGTGTGTATACACATTCCCCCCTCGAGGCCCCCGGGCCTCCAGAGAGAAATCGACGCCCGTCGTCGGTCGGTCGGTCGCTCCACCTCTCATCGGATCTGCGTCTCTCAGTTCGCAACACTATTTCCTGGGTGTTTGTCCGATGAGAAAGGGAGGGAGTTTGTGTCTGCGTCTCTGACCAGTGGGGGTCTGGCCGTCTGGACGCTTTCCTTTCCGATAGAGGTGGGGAAGGAGATGGAGAAGAAGACGTTGCCGGATGGTTAGGCCCATTACACTTTCTGACGAGGAGGAGGAGGAGGAGGAGAAGGATGAGGAGGATCTTTCCATTCTCATTTTCCAATTTCCATCAGCAGCAACCCCACCCAACGCAACCAACCCCGCCCGAAGAATGACACGCCCCAATTAGATATAGTGGAAGGGAATGGACACTTTCTTTCTTTCTTTCTTTCTTTCTCTGTCTCGTCTCACTTTCTTCCTTCTGACGTTTTCGTTGAAATTTGAATATTAAAATACATAAGAAGATAATTATGATCATAATCCATCCATTTAGCCAGCACGAAAGATGGAAAGATGGGAAGATTGAATGGAAAAAGGGGGCGGAGCAACAAAAAATTAAGATAATTTCTAAAACATCTGCAAAAAAATGGGCTTCGAAATGAACTACTTTTGGCACGAAATTTTAAATTTTCTAAGAAATTCGAAAATCTTCTTTCAATTTTTTCAACTTTCTGGGTTTTTAAAGAGCGGAAAAAGGGGCGGAACGAGAAAATAAAGATAATTTTTTTGAAATTTTTCGAGTTTCAAAAATTGAAAAATTCCATTTTTATTTTCGTGTTTTTGTATGAAAATTATTTTTTGTGATATGATTTTAGATTTAAAATAAATATTTTTCATACAAAAATCCACAAATTATTTAAATTTTTCTCCAAGTTCTTGTAATTTTTAGGAATTTGAAATTTTTGAATTTTCAAAATGAACTTCACGAAATTTTCAAAAAATTTCGAAAATCTTCTATTTATTTTTTTCGTAATTTCCAAGTTTGTAAAAAAAAGTGAAAAATTTCAAATTTTAGTAATTTGGTTTTTGTAAAATCAATTTTTCATACAAAATTTTGCAGAACTTCAAGTTTTCTATGTATTTAAAATTTTAAAATTTTTCTCTGAGTTTTTGTAATTTTCAAATATTTGAATTCTTCGGAAAATTCCCAAGAAAGAGAGAAAGATGCGCTTCGACTAGTAACAAATTGATGATTTATGTGCATCGGTCTGAGGAAGATCCTTCAAAAGACGGGGTGGTTATGGGCGACCCGTTAACAGCCGTTTGTAGGGGAGGAGATAGACGAATGTAGCAGAATTAAAAAAAAAATAATAAAATTGGAAGTTTCTAATTGGAAACCAATTTGGAATTATAAAAATCAAAACTGCTGGTTTTTTGGGGTCAATTTCGATGTTATCTATCGTCAAATTTTGTTTTGAAGTTTGGAAAAGCGGGTGAATTTTCAAAGAAGGAGAAACATTGAAAATTCCATTAAAAATTTTGAAATTGCCTAAACTTCAAAACTTGAATTTCAACAATCTGAAAAAAAATTTCAAAACGTTGTAACTCAAAATTTTGGAAAAATTCCCAATTTTAAATAGCATAGTCTTCCAAAATAGTTATTTAGACACATTGCTAGTGGAAAATGTCATTGAAACGCACCGCACATAACAATTATCTCAATAATTGCGGAATTCAAAGAAAATGTGTGCCGTGCAAAGGAAAAATGAAAATAAATGAAAATTTTGAAAAAAAAAAACAAATGAGAAAAATAAAATCCAACTGGTAGAATACCAGGAAATCGATAAAAATGAATAAATGATAAACTTTGAAAAAAAAATTTTAATTAAAAAAAAAAAGATTTTTCAAAATTAAAAAATCAATGAAACAACAAATGTCAAGATGAGAAAATTATGTCAAAAAATTTGGAAAAAAAGTGAGAAAATTGGGAAATTCGATAGAATGCTAATAAAATTATACAAAAATGAGGAACACAACTTGCTGAAATAAGATTGAATAAGATTACCTAATTTATCACTGATAACCATGATTCTCGAGTTTATCAGTGCAGCATGACCGTCTAGTAGACATGATCTTGAATCTGAATAATGTTAAATAAATAAATTTGAACTTAAAAAAAGAAAAAAATTAAAAATTCCAATTTTTTGTCTAGATTATGCTAATTTCCAGGTTCTTTTCAAAAAGACTTTGAAAATGCGGAAATTTAAAAAAATTAAATTTAACCCAACCTTCACTGCCTCTGGAACACTATCCTTCTGCTTTGAACATCCAATTTTCAAATCGACCTGAAATATAGAAAAAAAATTAAAAATTAATTGTAAGAGAATTTTTTTTAATGAAAAAAAAATTCGAGCTGGATAAATAAAATTTGAAAATTAAAAAAAAAAAAAATTAAACATATGTGCAACAGAATTTTCCAGGTTTTTTGAATTCAAAAATATTAACTTAAAAAGAAAAAAAAATAAAATTATTCAAACTGTGAAAATAAAATCTTAAAATTAGAAAAAACAATTTTTTTTCCAAATTTTTCAAAAATTCACCTTCTCCCCGGCATCATCCATCTCGTCCCGACTCCGATTCTTTCCATGTTTCTGCGCGTAATGATTGTCGGCTCGTTCTTGATTACTGTAGTAGTGACTGCAACCACGATGCGCACATTTGATTTTTTTCGTCGTCGTTGTTCCCGTGGTTCCGCTGGTCATCTGCAACTACTATGGAAATATGGGTCTCGCAGCGATTTTTATAAAATCGTTTACTGAAGAAAAAAAAGTGGAATTTGGTGGAAATTAAAATAAAAAAACTTGAAATCTAGAAAAAATCCGCAAGAAACATGAAAAATGCCAATTTACGAGATAAATTAATCTGGAATTTTGTGAAAAATTCAACAAAAAAAATTTAAATTCTGAATAAAGCTAATCCACATGAAAAATTTCGGTTTTCGAGATAAATCTCTCTGAAATTCCGTGTAACTTCCAAAACATTAGATTTAAAATCTGAAAAAAAAACATTGGTAAAAATCATGAAAACAGTCCATTTCTAAAATAAATCTTCTTGAAATTTTGTGAAAAACAAAAAAAAAAAACTCAATTTGAAATTTGAAAAAAATTCACAAAAATCATAAAAAGTGCCTATTTTTGAGATAATTTTTTTGAAAATGTGTGAGAATTTCAACAAAAAAAATCAAATTTAAAATCTGGAAAAAATTAGCAAAACCCACGGAAAATGTCTATTTTCTAGATAATTCTTTCTGCAATTTTGTGAAAATTTTTTAAAAAATTCTTCGATTTCCAGCTGAATTTCTCCACCCCTACCTTCTTCTTCGCCGACTTCGGATGGGAATTATAATAATGAAAAATGGCCGAGTACGATGTGGGACTCTCCAGTAAGCAGTTCCTCTCGACGCAACGGTACTTTCCCTGAAAAAATGGAAAATCTGATTTTGAACAAATTTTGAAGGCAAAAATTGAAAAAATCAATTTTTTTTGGAAAAAAAATCAATGAAAAGCTCTCAAAACTCTCTAAAAAATTTGAAAAAAACAGAATTTTTAAATTTGAAAATTTGAAAAAAAAATTGAAATCTTTCGAAGCTTTTCTTAAAAATGCGACAAAAATTCAGTTTTTAAAATTAAAATTTTGAAAAAAATTAATTAAAATCTCAATTTTTAAAAATGAAATTCACGATTTTTTTCGAAATTCTCACATTTTTCGTATATTTCCAAAACTTGGACAAGTGGCTCTTGGCCAGTTTCGCCGCAATACTTTCCCCCTCCAAATTTTCATTCGCTGCGGAAATCAACGACTTCAAGACTTCAGAAGACGTCGACGGAGCGGCAGCTGCTTCTGTACCATCGATACTCTCAGTAGTCCTTATCTCCAGATCAATATCATAATTTTCGTGGGAATTCGGCGGTGGAATCTGATTTTGAACGTCTTCAGTGTAGTAATCTTGAGATGATGAGGCTCCGACGTCTTCAATTGGAGTTTGGGGCTTCGCGTCATCAACTAAAACGGAAAACATTAAAAAAGACAAATTTTCGAAGGAATTTCCAAGTTTTCCATCAAAAATCCTCTTTCTCACATTGATAATCAACCTGAAACGGCGATTTGGGCCTGCTAAACGGCTGGATCGCAATCTGAATCGTGTATTTCATATGATTCATCTGCACATGCGTATTCATGTCCATAACCGTCGGAAACGTCTCGTAGCAGTGCTTCCAGCCGCAATCGACCTAAAAATCGGGAAAATTTGAGATTTTTTCGAAAATTTTGAATTTTTTTTGGAAAAACCTAAAATTTTCGTGAAAACTCAAGTTTTACAAGAGTTTTTAGCGTTTTATAACTTGAATTTCCAAAAAATCACAAATTTACATGAAAATTCTACGTTTTTCCACTAGAAATTTCTAAGTTAACCCAATTTTTTCGGAAAAACATGCAAAACCTCACTCGTTCCTGGAGTATCCCTATTCTCGGCGTTTCTTCGTCGATTTCCATGCTGGAAGTGTCTGAAAATCTTAAATAAACCATAATTTCACCAGAGAAACAAAGAAAATCGGATGAAAAATGGTAATTTTCGAGAAAAACGGAAGTCGGTCAAAATTAATGATTTCCGGCGATTTGTAGGTCAAAAATACGGAAATTTGGGCGGGAAATTTACAATTTCAAAATTTCAGAACAAATCTTGCAAAATTTCCATTGATTTTCCCGAAATCCCGTTAGAAAAAAATGGAAAAAATTCAAAAATAGTTCAAAAAAAAGTTAGCGGACTAGTTTTCCATGGACGAGTTTTCTAGGCCACGGCCACCAATTTTCCGCGGGATTTTGAAATTGTAAGATTAAAATTTTCAGTTTTTGCGGTTTGAAACGGTTTTGGGATTTTTTTTTCAGATTTAAGGACTTAAAAAGCATGCAAAATGAGAAAACAATAGATTTTAGCAATTTTTATTGATTAAATTTCATAAATTATTCTCCCTATCATACTGCTCCCGGAGGTGTTCCAAAAGCGGTTCCAACCCGATTTTCTGTTCAGCTGATACCGGAAAAACTGGAAATTCCGGGAAAATTCGTGTAAATCGCTGTTTTTCTTCCTGTAATGTCTCATAAAAATTGCAAATGCGCTCTATTGACAAAACCTCCAAATCCCCGTTGGCCAGATCGATTTTGTTAATGACAATGGTCGTCGCCCGGTCTCCGAGTCCTTTTTGATAGCCTTCCAACTCGATTTTCAGCATTTTGTATTGGTCTGTCAGTGATCCGTAGCCGTTCGAGTAGTCTAACACGTACCAGAGCGATCTGAACGGATTACTGTAGGTTGGCTTTGGGAAATCGGTGTTTGCACAGATTTGAAGTTACAGTAACCAACCGCGACGACAAATTGCGGACTTCTAAAGCTACCGTAACCTCAGTGAGGTTACTGTACCTTCAAAAGTCCGTTCCACAGCTTCAAAGCTATTATGCGTGCTCAAATCGTAAGAGTTGCGATTCAAACGCAGAATGGCGTCCCGCCACGAAAATGAAAAACTACGGTGGAAGGGGCGTGGCTTGCTAATTTTTAATTTTATTTCGAAATCACAGATTTTTAAGTTTTTTGTCGGTTTTTTACGATTTTCATGTATGTTTCGAGTGAAAATGCTTCGTTCAAATCGTTT
>LR563742.1:9829-50875 GCA_900536345.3 Caenorhabditis sp. 39 LS-2015 | reverse complement strand
TGATGATCGGTGAGAGAACAACATCGGGTCATTAACCGGAGAGACGGTTGTAATTGTTGTTTTGAAGTGGAAAAGCCTTGATGAGATACGGAGAATGATACCTAGAAACTGAGTTTGGAGACAGGAAGCTGAAAACTCATAAAGATCTTTTTGATTGCAGTTCAAAGATTGGATGCTCCGATCGAAAGAATCGAGATCCGACTGATCGACGAGACGACAACGCGTTCGGTTCAAGAAGTGACGGAGAGCACTGTGCGAGACGATCAGCAGGAGCAGGCACGGAAGGAACATCTGTGGGAAACCACCACGGAACAGGTACGAACCTTTTTATCTTAAATTCTATATGAATCGACTGTTCTCAGCCGCGCCACATCTACGAAACCGATCAAGCCGCTCCACCTCTTCCCCCAACTGATCCGATCCCAGCAGGAGATGAAATGTATAAAAAAGTAGAATACGTGGTTCAGCCGACGCATCCAGTGGATATCGAGCAAGATCAAGTTCATATTCCGAGAGCCGAAGCGGGTTACGATGAAGTGTCGACTTCCCCGGCTGAACCGATTGTTATTGGAGAGGATCCATCGTACTTCTCGACAATGTCATCTGAAAAACAAGCAAATGCAGAGGCGAAAGCATGGATCTCCGTTTCAGTGTCATCGACGATTCCAAAGTTCGAGGGAGATATCGACGAGGATGACTTGCCACCGCCACCGGCATCCGAAGGAGAGGAAAGCGATGAGCCAGAGGAAGAATGCCTGGCGAATAAGGACAAGTTGAGTGAGGAAGTGGTTGAAAGACTTCGTCACGAGACCACCACTTATTACCGTCTCGTCCGACAGCGAAACGAGCAGCAGAAGGAGTACTGCAGCTCGGATGTCGTCTCGGATTCCAATTCGGAAATGTACAGAAGATGCAACAATTGGAGAGCCGAGAAGTTGGTGTACTACTACAAGTTGATGAGAAAGACCTACTGTCAGGTGGACAATTGGCCCAACTCGCCGAAGATCAAGAAGACGTACGGAGAGTATCTGAACCTGTTCGGCACCTTCTACGCCTTCCAGAAGTAGAATTCTTCTTCTATTCTGATTTCTGTATAACTCACTGGGGAAGCGGGTTTCTATTGATATTCCTAATTGAGATCTTATCCGGATATATAATAAAGTCATTTGATATACGAACCGATGTTTGGAGTATTTATAACAGATTGACTTTATTTTCCCTGGAGAAATCAGAAAAAGCTGAAAAGCAGAGTAACAATGCATAATTGCCGTGAACTCGCGGGGGATTAGGGAATCAGTGGAGCCACATAGCTGGCAGTCAGTGTGAACATTTCTGGAGGGTAACCAGCAGCTTTCTGACTGACAATGAGCACTTGCTCCTGCAGCTCCGAGGAGAAGATTCTTGCTATCGATATAGAAATTTATCGAATGAAGGAACCGATTGAGGACTGGCGGCGGTACAATACGTTGATGCGGTAAGTTCTGTTTTGAATCTGTTGTGTGAAATGATGTGATTTCAGTGCAAGAAGAAAGGAGATCCGAAAGGTTGAAGTGGCTGCGAGGAAGAAGATTCGCGACGAGATCCGTGAGAGATGGGCCGAGAAGCGGCGGGAGCGGATGCGGGAGAAGGGAAGGCAGAGAAGAGAAAGAAAGTCGGAGCAGGTGAAGAAGTTGGAGGCCGAAGCTCGGCGAAAGTTTCAATTGGACGACGATCTGACTGAGAAACGGAAGCTGTCGGAGAATCCCGAATCCACGGAAGACATACCAAAACCTGGCCAGTGAACGATTTCCGTCTACGTTTATTAAGAACTATCGTATTTATGTATTCAAAATTTACACTTCTATTACTTCTCTTTCTCCGCATAAACAGTTTGAATGTCTTGCAAGTTCTGCAGAAAGTCCTCTCTACCGGCGACACGATCGGCTTCCACCCGCAATTCGACTAGCTGTTGGATCTGTTCGTCGCTCAACTGGTTCATCCTCGTGTGTTCCAAATCCTTTCCAATCCGCCCGTCTCGAATGCCAGCCGCCGATAATTGTTTCGATAGCGTCAAGCAGTACTGCTGAAATACTCAACTGTTCAAGACGTGCTCTGTCGGAGCTCTTACCGTCCATTCTTGAATAAAAGAGCCCACAAATTCGGGCTTGGCATTCACGTGACGTCTGAACTCATCCTTGACGTACGTGTCTCCAATTATACGAGCTTGAGGCGGTAGGGCATAGTGAAGGCTGAAAATTTGAAGATGTCTCTTTCCAAACAGAAATTAAGCGACAAACACTTACCGAAGGATGTTCTTGTAGAGAAGAAGCGGATATCTTTCTGGATTGATCGCTCTGGCAACTTTTTGAGCGGCTTTCATGATTTTTTGTTGGAAAAAATAAAATAAATCGGTACTTCTCGAGGATTACACCGCCTAATGACCTAGAAAACTAGCGGATAACCTCGGCCATGAGTCGTGTATTACACGAGGAATGAGCGCTAGATTCGGAAATTAATTTCACAAATTTTGATTTCGTCCATTTTTTTGCTTTTTTCTGTAGTTTGTTGTTTTGTTAACGCACCTAATTGATGAGAAATTGTATTGTTTCAGCACAAAATATGTCATCAGATGAAGGAGAACGGAAACGATTGAGGATAGTCAGTGACGATGATGATGATATGGAAAGCGTGGTTGCTGAGGTAGGTTTTTGTTCTAATTATTGATTTTTAAGTGATTTTTTGAGTTTAGGAACGTCCGCCATTGACCAGAACCCATCGAATTGAACGGGATGAGACGGGGAAACACCATCTACTTCTGCTGCTCACTGGAAGTATCGCAGTAATGAAAGCAGTCGAACTGATCAATGTTATACAGGAAAAGTGCGGACGAGATAGGATTCTTATCAAGGTGATTTGATACCGATACTTCTGAAAATCAATTTTTATTCTAGATCGTTGCCACTGAAAATGCAGTGAAGATGTGTAATATTCTAAAGTTGGAGTTTGAAGACATAGTCTACGAGGACAAAGACGAATGGTCTATGTGGCGAGAACGTGGAGATCCTGTATTGCACATTGGTGAGTCTATTTCACATTTTCACCCGAAAATATTGAATATTTCGCACAGAACTCCGGAAATGGGCGGACTCTGCGCTGATTGCTCCGCTCGATGCGAATACGATGGCCAAAATGGCAACGGGAATCTGCGACAACCTGGTCACTTCGATCATCCGTGCCTGGGACCTCTCGAAACCGTGCTACTTTGCCCCAGCCATGAACACGCACATGTGGGAGAACCCGATCACTCTCCAGCAGCGAGTCATCCTCAAGTCGCAGCTGAAGTTCAAGGAGATCTGTCCGATACAAAAAGAGCTTGTTTGTGGAGACGTCGGTCAGGGAGCAATGGCATCGGTCGGTACGATTGCTTCCCTGATCGCTGCGCTGGTCAGAAACCAACTTGCCATTCGAACCGAGTGCACTGCTTGAAAATCTTGTCAGTTTTTTCGAATTTTCGTTTATTTATTCACTTTCTTTCCATCACATTGAAGCATTTAAATATCATTATCCATGGTTAGCACAGCAGGCGTAAATAGGACGGGAATTGTAAATATGCGATTTCAAGCGAAAAGTGTGTGATTATGAGATCTTGTTTCAAATTTCCCCTTATTCTATCCATTCTATATACATTTAGCACCGGAAGCAGAGAGAGAAAACAGGGGAAAACTAATGAAATCGCTCTGAATAGGGCGAAAAGCTCGAAATTGTTTTCGAATTGGTTACAACTCCTGTCCGTAGCTATATAAAGATTTGAAGCTTCCCGCCAATTCTGTACATTTTCCATTCTGGAATTTGGCAAGGCACAGCTTCCGATTGTACAGGGCGGAACAATCTTTCATTTCCACTTTCGACTGGATCAGAGAGGCGTGTTTGCAAGAGCTTGTGCTGGAGTCCGAGGAACTGCTCTGAAAAGAATACGATTTTTTTGATGAACGGGGAATCGGTCGAAACTCACGTCAGAAATGGTCCTTTCCAGGCGCCTCCCAGTCAACGTTTTCAGAAGAGCTTCCATCAGAATTGTTTGATTACCAACGATCATCAAGAACACAATTGTCTCATCGGTACCTCCAGTGTTGAATGGCTCTTCGTCGGAGCTCAGATTCAGAACCAGATATGGTGGCTCGGTTTCCACGGCGGGCGCCAGTTTCCAAGAAATCTCCTCAATCGGCTGAACGAGAAGAATCTCTTTCGAATCGTCGTCGATGATGGTCATATAACGATCGTTTATTCCGACTTCCACTTTCACTTCGGCATAGGTCTGTCCGAAGTTTCGGACATTGACTCTAGACGTCTTCTTCTCGATGCGACCAGTGAACCAAGCGGCTCCGTAACAACTGCTCGTTTGGGTGAGAAGAACAAGAAGTTTGTGCTCCTTTTCGGATACGGTTGCGATCTTTGAGGCCTCTTTCCACTCGCGAAGGAGACGTTCCTCATGAACTCTGAAAACAATCATAAACTACTCTCAACCATCTTCCATTATCATCACTTACGTTCTCTTCATAATCGGCTTTCCAAAGAGCGTCTTGGTTGCAATCATGTCATAAAGACGTTCCGGCAGGATGTCATCCAAATGGCTCCGGATGAATGACATATCGTGAACTTGTTCATTGTGGTTACCGTACTCGAGACAGAACATGAGGGCGGTGGCGAGAACGGTATCCTCGGTGGAAAGGAAGTGGAGACGGTTGAGAAGAAGCATCTCGCGAGCGTCGATGATCAGAAAACGAGCAGCGAGCGGATTGTGGTCGAGGAGCTGAAAAACAACTTGTATGAGGAATTACAAAGTTTAATATTACCTCGAATTCCCTTTCATTCGTCAAACACGCGTTCCTTCTCAACATCAGAATCGGTTCATCCTGCTCAAATGAATACATTGTGGTTGGTTGGGCGAACCGCTCCAAAAGAGTTATCCATCCACTACGACACTCGTATGGACGGTGATAAGGTTTCAGTTGCACTTCTGGAAATGGAAAAACATGTCATCTCTTTGAAATTTTATCTTTTCTTATCTTACCCAAAAACGGCGATATCATCCAGATGGCAAACAATTCGGAAAACGCATCCGGGTCAACCTCATACTCTTTCGCCAAATGATAGAGCAAAGCTGCGGTATTCGCAGTTCTTCCGCCCTCGATACTCAATTCGGCGCCATTTTCTGAAAAGAAAAGTTAATTGAATTCTAGAAAGTAACTTTTTTTCACCTTCAACAGTGCTCATTCTGGACAAGTAGATGCGGAACTTGACGACTTTTGGGGGCTCCAAAGTCTCCGTGCTCTGATTGTGCTTCTTGCGAGAGCTGGAAAATTGAAAAATGCGAACGTCTGGATCACAAGATGAAAGAATTACCGAAGCGCCTGTTCAATCGGAGTGTTGGGGACGACGGCGGCGGGGCGGCCTTGATCGCCCTGAAGATCAGAGAAAATTGTTAGTGAGAGGATAAGGATTACAAGACGAATTTGGCAAGAATACAAGGAAAAAACGAACTTACAAAGTTAGGCACCGGCAGTTTCACATTGCGATGCTTACTCAAATGTTTCCGACCTTCGGCTGGCTCAACGTCGGCGAAAGAAACTGAAGAAATTTCAGTTTTGAAACAACGGAAACACATTTGGAATAAGAGTTACCTGTGTGATGTGTTGTCATATCGCGTTTGTTGGCACTGTTCGCCCTGAAAAATTGACAGTTTTTACGAGGCAAATGGCATTTTTTTTTCAGAAAAGTGACGCAGTTTGAAGGAGTGTTGCGAAATCGGCGCAGATCACACGACTGGCCAGAAGGCGAAGCGGCCGCGAAGGGAGCGGCGAGGGAGTGGGTGGGAAGGGGAGACGCAGGACGGAGAGAGAGTGTTGGGGAGGGGGAGACGCAGACGGACAGACGACACTCTCCACTTTTATCGCTGAACAAATATTTGGAAGGACACAGATTCACTGAAAAATCAATGAATCAGCGGGTTTGAAACGGAGCGAGCGAGAAAGTAGAATGGACAAAAACTGTTTGGTTTACTTTTATTATTTGGCAAACTTGGGTGCAACTGACTTTGATAAACTTTATGGGTTTGGTAAACGGAAAGGGTGCCGTAGAGCAAATATTCTGAATGAACGTCTTCTCGGTGGAGCTGGTAATTGAAGATCTTATAGGACGGTAAAGACGAAAAGAACGAGAATCGAATAAATACAAAACATGTTTATTTATTTACGCTTGAAGACGAGATGCATCATGATCTTCAGTGCATTGAAAACAAAAAAGAACCGGAAATGACATCACTGTTGATCTAGTGTTTGAATCGTTGCATCAGGCGCACTATACTGAATACCGGGACTCGTCGCTTATCAGCGCAGTGATATGTAATTGTCAGAATCGTAAAACTTTATCAAGTAGTTTGTTATAGTGACGTACGATCCGATTGAGTGTGATTTGAAAATTTGAGAGAGGCGGAACTGATTGTGAGATTTGAATTGAATTAAATAAAATTTTCTCGATTTAATTTGGTTTTCGTCCAAATTTGTTTATTCTCCTCCTCTCAAATTGATTAGATTGTGACGCAGAAGTTTGTTCAATCAGATAATCAGGAGAGAACTTGGCGAACCGTGATGTTGAGTCACACGGAAAAGAAACGGGAGAATTCTGAAGACTGTTCAACTGTTCGACGTAGAATTCATCGTGAAAACTGGCGAAACAGAATTTGATCTTGGAACTGAAATTCGGGGGTTTTCGGCACAAGGCTTTCATCAACCAATCAACAAACTTTTGATAAAGTAGCTGATAAGGTTCTGTCTGAGTGGTTTGTTCGTCCAGATAATCAACAGAGAAAGCACTGAACCATGAAGAGAGATCACTGTGATAGAGAACAAGGCGAACACTGAAACAGAAACAAGACATCTTGGAACCTCTTCTGACTCACCGTCACTTCCAATGTTATAAATGGCCGCGGCACTGTAGCATACGGATGGTATCCCGACAAAGAAAGAATGCACCACCTAAATGTTTCCCCTTTTCAGCACTATTTCCTTCCTGTTCATCTTACCATTTGAACTAGGATACTTTGCAGATAAAGCTTGTGAAATTTAAGGAAAAACGTCGAAATATGGGCATCTTTTCTCAAAAGAAAAAGGAATTTTACAGTGGTGTAGACCATGAGAAGGGCTAGGGAAAACATGAGAAAGTTGGGGATGACGATGAGCAAATTGAAGATTTGCATGTTGATCCAGGCGAAGAGAGAATCATGAAATGATGGGAGGACTAGGAATGAGATGCACGAGAACTCGGGCAGATCCGAGAGAACCTGAAGAAATTGAAAAAGGATAGCTAGAAAAAGGACTTTGTCACTCACATGTTCCCTGTTTTTCGTAGCCGGTTGTTCTAGAAACACTTGCAACAAAAAGTAGATAGAAAACATTGAGAAGACCATAAAAAAGTACATGACCACTTCCCAAATGCGAATAACTTTCAACAGTTTCAAATTGTAAATGTACTTCCAAGGATCGACAACAACAGTCATACGGTACTTGAAAAGAGAGAGAAGACAGTGGGCACTGACTGAAAATGGTTTGTACAATCTATTCCTTTTCCGAGAAAGTGCGCTCTATTGCACTATTCAACAAAACTTGTTTTCAACTTACCTAATTCTGCAATGAAAACAAGAAAATACGAAAGAGCACCAGTGGAATGTCTGAGAAAGTGTATTCCACCTGGTCGCAGGGCTATTTCCGGAAAGAAGACAACTGGTTTGACGAGAATTGTGATGGAGAGTTCGAGAAACATGTTGGAAATCACAGATACCATCAGTCTCCTCTTATAAGGTTCAAAGTTTTCGGGACTTTTCTTGATGAAGGCCATAGAAACGAGAAGATAGCATGGGACACTGATGATAGTGCAGATCAGAAGGGATATATCGAGTGAAGAAGGATTGGGGACATCGCAGGACGGAGAGTTGGAATCGTAGAGGAGAGAGTAGTTGATCATGATTCCAGAACACTCGGTCGGCAGTTTCAGAAGTGGACAAATAACCGGTAAGCAAAAAGAAAAGACGATTCCAGTTCACTCGACCATTCCTCATCACGGCCAGAAACATATAATTAGAATTTCTGAAGAACCACCAAAAAGCACAAATATCAAGAAAATGAGCACATTCAGCATATTATTTGGAAAGGTTTGAGGTAATTCTGGGGAAGGAAATGGTGTAGTTTCATCGGGGAATTCGAAAGATCTTTACTTCAGGCTCATTTTCCGACGGGCTCATGAACAGGTGAAAGTTTAGAATATTTGGAGATTTTGTGTTTGAAGCTTACTAAACGTGTACTTTGCGATGCAGATTCTCAAATTCAACACAGTAATTTAGATGCTTTGAATGATTCATATAAGCTAAAGAAAAAAGAAAGAGATGTATGCTGTTGATTGCAAGAAATAAATAACAGGGTATGTTGAATCACGGTACGATTTGGATGAAGTCTCAGCTGCGGAAACGCTGTTGACTAATGCCTTTGAGAGTATTGGGACTAGACAAGGATTACACCAGGACTGATTAGAGTTGTGATTAGAGCTTGTTTTTTCTGTTCCAGGGTTAGGGTTAGATAAGGTTATGACTATGAAGGGAAGAGCTCAGGCACGATATGCCGAGGAGAAGAAGAGCGAGTATCGGAGAGAATGAAGCAAGAAGCCGAGGAGCCGTGATGGCCGCCAGCAATCATCACCGACAGCATTTGTCAGATGAACATTTGCATTTTGAAGGAACCGAATTGGCTGTTTCGTCTTGGAACTTCAGGTACTTCAGCTTCTCGACGAGCGCTTCATAAGTCTCGTCGCCGAGATCCATGTTTTCGTCGAGGATTCGCTCGCAGTGTTCCGTGGATTTGATGCTTTCCATGGTGCGGAACTGGAAAATTGGGAACATTTTATTTTTCAACTTTTTTGATGACTGTGATAGCATTTTTTAGTCCCTGGACTAAAAAGTCGTATCTATTAGTGGTCGATATAATGACATTTGCTTACTTTGAAAGGCCAGGAGAGATTACGTAGGATGGTGTCTGATAGCTAATTAGTATTTGGAATGGAATTGCTTTCGGAAATTAGGTGTTATTGCTATTTAGCTATGGTCAATCTAGTCTAGACAATTTCTATAGATTGCTGTTCTTAAAGTTGTCAGAACTCATGACGCACGCTAGTTCAATTATCAAAAATCAAAAATTACTCGTCTTCTTATGTCAACAATCAGATTGAAACACACAGACGAAAAAAGACTCACTTGAAGTATGTGTAACCGGAAGATTTCCGACAGTTTCAGTTTCGTATCCGACGAGATCTTCTTGCACTTTAGCAGGAACTCCTCGCACTTGTCCAGCACTTGGAAGATCTCATACGCCTCTGCCAGTTCCAGAAGTTCTCGGTAATTGGATACTGAAAACCAGAAATAGAATGAAAAGAGGAAAAGAATATGTTACTTGTGACGTCGAAGTTGTCCTGCTGAAGAATGGAAACCATTCCTTGGACTGCTTCATGAGTGAAGTCAAAGATTTCGAATGTCTTCTCGCCGCCCGGATTGTCCAGGTAGAACATTTTGTAGAGATGCACAGAATGTTCTGCTAGCAGCTGGAAGATCACAAGGATTCACGATCAGTAGAAAACTTTCAAATACTTACAGGTAGACAGACTATAATCTCTTTGTCATCCACAATCAGTTTCCCATCCGCTATAAATTTCTCGAACACATCCTTACTCAGCTTCACTCTTTTTATTCCAGTGCAAGCCGTGACATTCAGGTCGAATTCAATTTGAAACGTGCCATCGACCAGGAATCCGTTTGCTGGAGTAGTCAATTCATCCCAGGACATGAACGAGGGAGATCCTTTGGAAGAGTCTCTGGCAGTGAAACTGTGGTAGAACAGGCTGGAGATCTTGTTCTTGCACTGCCCATACGAATTCATTATCCGAAACCCGAAAGAGGCAATGACACCCCAATTGGAGCCAGGGTTCTTCGGACAGCACTGAAGGAAGATGCTAACTCGCCGCTTCTGACTCTTGGCAGTCTTGTTGGATTGGACACGTACACACCTTCAGAGAAACAAGAACTATACTGACTTTGTGTAGATAGCTCACCAGAAAACGCCATGCTCCTCTTTCATGTCTGATGTGTAGGATCCATCTAGTTGATCAAAGTTATAAATACTGAATGCCAAGGTAACGATATTGGAAGAGAGATCTTTCAGCGGCTGGAGCATCATTTTGCTCCAGCTTCCAGAAAATCGTTAAGGGCGAGTTGCAAGCTCCCTTCGTGAAACGCCGTCGAATTAGACGCACTGCGTGCGAAACTGCATGTTCATCCCACGCGCAATTGCGTACTTAGCGGAGAGACGAAATGACGTTTAATGATGTAAATGAAGGCAAACAGAACAGAACGACGATATTTATTCGGAAGACGGCAAACAGGGAAACGGAAAAGATGAAGATCGTTTTGAATGGGAAGAAGTGTAGAAGAAGAAAGAGAGAAATGGCGAAACGAACGGGCGAATTATGATAGAAAGGAACGCTTTGGAAATGGACTTTGGACAGACATGGAGAGACATTTAGAACTGGGAAAAAGGACTAAAGGGCGACTGGGAAAGAACTAGAAGACTAGGGTCATTGAGACATGTTATATGAGTGACCGACGATCGAAAGAGTCACTTTGTTCATCAACTCGGCAATCTGATCATCGGAGAAGTCGTGCGGATTCTCGAACAGCCTCTGAACTTGTTGCGACGTCTTCAGCATTCCGACGCATTCATTCTGAAGTTCCACTAATCCGTACTTCTCCGCCAGTGTCATCTTCTTCTGAGCTGACATTGAAGGCGTCTTGCTGATCCATCGTTCGCAGCGTTGACGGGCATTGTCGGATTTGAGATTTGTGGCGAGCTCCAGAGTTTCATCGATGTTTGCTGCTGGAAATGTAAGGCTAAGCTTTCGCTTTGAGACCCGATCAACCTACCAGTTAATGCATCACTGTCATTATAGAATACCTTAATCAATCTTAAAATCTTGTCATACTTGAAATCATCCGGCAACTTGATTTCCACGAGATCTTTGTTTCCGTCGGGGAAGAGAAGATCCATGAAAACCTCGGAATTGAAGGCGACTATCTGAAAATGTTTCCTTAAAGTACAAGACGCTCACATTATCAGTGCCAACCTGTTTATTACAATGTATCTTCTTCCCATCAATGATGATCGTGAAGTTGTGTAAATGAGGATGGCGGACCGTGAAGTCGTGTATCCTCTTCGGCCTAATTCCCTCTATCTTGACCACTGTTATCAGGAATTGAACCATGAGTCCGTCCTTTTTATGAGCCAGTTTCATTGCTGATTGAAGAGGAAGTCGAAGCAGGAGAAACTTTCGAGCTCTGAACTGGAACTTGCCCGACTGTTTCAGTGCGATCGAGTCGTTGTTGACCACGCAGAACTGGAATTCGATGGTGAGTGCCCAGAACGTGGAGCGGTCCTCTTGGTTGCACATCAACTGCACTCCCAACTTGTCGTTCTCGTCTCCCATCAGTCCGCAACGCCTTCAACTTCATAATGTTTCATTCAATCGATTTTCTCTCGCTCACCAGTTGACATTCTCGCATTCCTGTGGCAGAGTGACGTATCCACGACCGTAGTTCTCAATGTAAACTGGCAATGGGAATAACAGTTTCTGAGGCGACTCTTTTGCCATTCGGGGGGTCTAAGATTCTAGTTAGTCCGCGAGACCTAAAGTGGTTGCCGGGGGGAGAGCGAAGTGTTTGCGGACTACGACAATATGCACAGCCGGGGGCGGAGGAGAAGAAGACTATGTCGAAGTGGAAGTGTGTGCTTTGGCTGCTTCCGATTTACATCTGCTCTTTTGCATGTGTTCCACCTGTTAAATACTTGCAAACGTTTCATTAGATCAAAACATGATAGAACTTGAGAAAATAACAAGTATACTCAAGAAAATGTTAAACGAGAATTTGGATCCGTTGTCCCGAACAGTCAGCGAAGCATTCCGTGCTTCTTCGACTGCAGTTTCAATGTCCGAATTGCAGAAATCAGTGTCGCAAATGTGGAATTCCACAAAGTTGAGATACGAGTATCCGAGCTGAAACTTGTTTCATCTAGAACCGAATACTGCCTTTTCTTGAACCTGAATCCTGTTTTCTCCTTGTTCATTTGCAGAAATGCATCCTTTGTAATACAAAATATCGCCCGAATACTCCACTGCGGCTATGAAACAGAAATGTCCTCGACACTCTTCTGAATTCGAAAATATCAAATTCTCTAGATGCCTCTTCTACTCACTTCCTTCATCAAAAAAGCTCTGATTCTTTCTGTTTTTCTTGTAATCCACATAGATTTCACTATCCTCATCGTAATTTGCCAGACCGTGAGATTCATCCAGTCCACTGGTATGACAGGTTACGGTAGGATCAGAGATAGGGTACGGTAGCGCAACGGATTCTGGAGTGTTGCAGTTGGGCTGAAAACGATGCTGAGAACCGGAGAAATGATGGAATGAAACCTGGGTGCATCGACAGTAAACAGAATACTCTTTGGGATGCATCGAAGTATTGTAACAGGCATCCGAGAAAAAGTTTCGATATATTCTTTCAACATCAAATGATCGAAAACTCAATACGAAATCAGAAGCAGACTCGGCGTTGTCCCCTCCGGGATACTCGTGAAGGTACGTCTTCGGATCTACTAGCTTATTTGGACTCTCCTTCTGAAGTAAACATTTCCCGGATCTCGATTCATATCTCAACTCACATATTCGATTCTTCGAATGCATTTGTTGCATGCCGTGGGAATGTATGTTTTCAATTTGATATCCCTGCATTCGATGATTGGAAGAGTAGTGAAATTGGATAGAAACATGTCTGGGATGTTGCAGAAGTCGGTGCTGAAATTGGAGAATCGAGTGGGTGAATTTCCCGGAAAACAACCAACTTGCAGTAGCACGTCATCTGGTCGGAATAGGATAGACTGCATACAGTCGATGGCATCTTGGCTCCCACGATGCACGTCTGAAACTATTACTGATCGAGTTATCCTTTGCCAGCTATTACTCTGACAAACGCATCCATGCTGGTAAGACCTTCCCGCATGATAACACAGAAATCGCCTTCGCAAGTTCTGAAAAAGCAACTCGAATCAGACATTTCAAGTCGACTTACGTGTTTTCATTGCCAATTTCGTATCCATGATCAATGAAGCATTTCACTGAGTCCGATGGAACGGAGAAGAAGAAGAAGAGAATTGATTGGGAGAACAAGAAAGAGCAGAGTGTTCTCATATGGAAATCGGAGCAGAACTGGTTGAAACTTGCTCAAAGAAAATGGCGAATATTCAACTAATTCATTTCACCTGCAGTTTTTTTTTCATTAAAAGTTGATGAAATTGAAAACAGAGAGAAAAGTTTTATATCGCTAGGAGATCAAACAACTTGAAAGCATAGCAAGTAAACTCAAGAAGATGTTAAACGAGAAGTCTGCTCCGTTGTCCCGAACAGTCAGCGAGGCATTCCGTGCTTCTTCGACTGCCGTTTCAATGTCCGAATTGCAGAAATCAGTGTCGCAGATGTGGAATGACACAAAGTTGAGATACGAGTATCCGAGCTGAAACGTGTTTCATCTAGAACAGAACGCTGCATTTTCTTGAACCTGAATCCTGTTTTCTCCTTGTTCATTGGCAGAAATGCATCCTTTGTAATAAGAAACCTCGTCCATATATTCAGCCGCAGCTATGAAGCAGAAATGTCCTCGACAATCAACTAAAGTTCGATTGGATACAATATGACTGACTTCTCCTTCCAAACCCACTTCCTTCGTCAACGTAACTTTGGTTTTCCAGATGTTTAAGACTCGTGCCGTACTTTTCCGGGTTATATATAGAGCCGAATCCACTGACATGACAAGTGACAGCTGGTTCCGAAATTGGATACGGTAGCGCAGCAACTTCTGGAGTGTTGCAGTTGTTCTGAAGTTCACATAATCAGAAAAACTAGGAACAGGAGAAATGGTACCTGAGTGCATCTACAATAAACCGAGTACTCGTTGGGATTCATCGAAATGTTGTAGCAAGCATTCGAGAAAAAGTTGTTGTATATTCTGGTGGTCATGAACCCCCTGTAATCCAGTACGAACTCTGCAGATGCAATTCTTCCGTCCCCTTCGGCAAACTCTTTGGTTAGTTTGCTTGGGTCTGTGTTTTCATCTTTCCGCTGAAACGAACAGATCACGATCTGAATGGCTAAGATTCCGACTCACATATTCTATTCTCCGAATACATTTATTGCATGCAGTGGCAATGTAGGTCTGCAATCGGACTGATTTGCATTCGATAATAGGAAGGAGTGAGAAATTGGAACGGAACAGGTCGGGAGTGTTGCAGAAGTCGGTGCTAGAATGACAAAATGGAAGAGAAGAGTCTTCTGAAAAAACTCACTCGCAGTAGCATACCATTTCATCTGCAAATGACAGACTGCACGTGCTCGACGGCTTCTTGGCTCCTGCGATACACGACTGAAAATACTGTCTTTCATTCAAATTCAGATTGATTTTCGATTTGCATACTCTGATGATTTCATTCAAACCGACAATGTTCGATTTTATGATCAGGCAGAAATCACCTTCGCATGTTCTGAAATCAAACTGAAACTGGGAAAACACGTTGACAGACATACGAATTGTCATTGTTCGCTCGATAATAGTAATCGGCGTAACACGTCACAGTCTCGGATGGAACGGATATTCCGAGAATTGTGAGAGAAAACAAGGAAGTGCAGAGAATTCGCATGCGACAGTAGGAGCAGAACTGGCAATCAGGTGGGGTCAGAAAGCAGCTCTCGCCATATTTTTCATTATCACCTGCTGGTATTTGAGTGAAAGTTGATTAAAGTTTGCTCTATTTTTGACGGAAAATGATACCTCGAGAATAGTCGGAAGACGGAAAGGTCAACTGTTTTGGTTCCAATGAATATGAAATGAGTTGTTGTTTTTTTGGAATGTTGAATCTCACAATCAACTCAAAGAACACCAAGTCATTGTTTTGTTGTTATTTGTTATTTGTCGTTCGTGTTCACTTGCAAATTCCACTAGACCATCGCATCAAATGGACACAGAACCGGAATCAGTGTAGTACCGTCGCTTCTCCACTGTTTTTCATAGTTGTTGATCTTAATTTCAATTACTGCAACCTTTTGTGACACACTTTACAACTCAGAGGACTCTTATAAAAAGATGGGCAGGTATCGGGTGGAAAGTACCATGAAGTTCTTCTCCGCCATTCTTCTTCTCGTCTTCCTCCTTGCCGCCGTGTTGGCCGGACCACCAACAAAACCGAGCGAATTTGAAGTGGAACAAAACAAAAACAAGTAGGTTGAAATCACTCCGAAAGATTAAAAAACTTGTTTGCAGACCCACAAGATTGCGTCGTTTCTGTTTCCCGAGAGCTGCCGATGGAAGCCGTCGTTTCCGTCGTTTCTGCTTTCCCGAAGGAAGATAAAATGATATTCTGATGGAAATAAACAGTTTCTCATAAATTTGTGATTGGAATGAATAACCAAAGAAACATTGCCAAGATGCAAAAGCCATTTGCATGTGCTCCCTGTTTCCTCTTGATTCAAATCATTCTCTACATCAAAATCAATCAAAAAGAGCAATAGCCATGCCAATCAAAGCAATCAGAAGAGTACAGCTACTCGCAGAAGAGAAGATGTCCTCGTCCCAACACAGATACTCGTCCTCGCACTTTTTCAATATCTCCTTGAGCTCCTTTTCCGCTTCGGTATCTACTGAAGATTTGGTGACTGTTGGAGAAGAACTGGTCGTTTGGACGGCGCCACTTCCAGAAGCAGATTGTGCTGCGGTTCTAGTTGTTATGGCGATTGTAGTGATGACTGGGTCTGGTGATGTTATCAACGGTGCGGTACCCACAGGGCTGAAAAAGTAGTCTGGCTCACTCTAGACATGACACAGACTCACGAAGCAATCGTAGTTGCTGCTTCTGTCGTCGTTGCTTCCGTAGTCGTTTCCTCCGCTGTCGTAGTTGTTGCCACGGTACTTGTTGATGGTTCAGTCGTTGTCGTGCTTCTGGAACAATACACTTTTGCTAGACTAAGGAGCTATTCAACCAACACTGGGCAAATTCCACTGTTCGCACAAATGTCGTCCAAGTAGTCGTATATAGGAATCGCCACTGCTTCGTCTCCACTATCTGAATTTCAACTTCAAACAATCATTTCTGAGGCAGGAAACTCACTTGTGTGTCCGTAGCCTTGAACTGTGGACACATTGTTGTTTGATTTACTTACAATGATACCGCCGATGACTCCAAAACCACTGACTGCTTTATCGAAACACAGCTGATCTCGATTATCTGAGCAACCTTTGACCTACAAAGAGAGCAGATAAACCATGTTTTATCGAAGATAATTAAATAACAAGGGTGCGAGGTTCACACTTACCTGCAAATCAATTTCGAAATCCTTGCTGTACCCTAAGACTCTGTCATCGTTTTTCAGTTTTTCCGCTGAAGCAGACAACCTGATAACACATAAATTTCAGAAAACGTACATGGTAAGCATGCGTAATCGGAAACAACAGCAAATGACTCCACTATCACAAAACCTTGTAATCCGTCGCAATTTCCAATGAATGTAGCCTTCCTGACAGGATTATCATCTTCCCGTACGACCAAACTGAACATTTCAAAATGTATTGCTCAGTCTCATTTGCTGCACTCACTTCGATGAACAATTAGTTGCCAGTGTCGCGAAGTGCTGTGGATTTGTAATAAAGTGTCGTTGTGATAAGAACACTCCTATGGTTTTATTATTTGGGTTAACCAACGTCCTCAGTCTAAGTTTTATTGTCACCAACAGTTTTTCACAATTTATTCCAGCGACTTACTCATTCAGTCCGCATTTTCTCGCCCTTTCCTCGTTTTCTTGCGGTGTGAGATTTGCAGCATTGACATAAGTTGCAATGATCCAGAATAGAAGCATCAGTTGCATTTTTCTCATTTCGAAGCTCTTCTCGGAATTAGATATTTAGAAATATCTGAAGAACTCGAGGAGGAAGTTGAAGGAAGCAATGGAAGATGGTGCAGTCGAAACTTATCAATGATTGGGGAACTGATCGGAACGGTGCTGTGCAGAGAAAAAGTGTTGACGTGGAGATCGTGATAAGAATCTTATAGAGTACAGGTCAGGAGAGTTCAGGAAACGTGAACGGAAAGTATACCGTGAGATAATTTTTGAATTCTCTGTCAATTTCAGAATAATCCCGAGTGATTTGCTTTTAGATACTGGCCATTGAGGTATGACAAGTATCTCGTCACATATCATAATCAGCAGGAGATATCAAACCCTAGAAAACTACAAAAATACGCAGTATTTCAGAACCTAAATACAACTTCTTAGTTGATCATTCCCGATATCTTTTACCGTCACCGAGATATAGGCCAAAACACAAGTTACTTTATTCCTTAAAGTTTTGAAGCATAGCCCCCGCTAACTGTGAGAACAGTATGAATATTTATATTAATTATTACCCGAATCAATAAAAAAGAACAACAATCATAAAAATGAGATAAACCAGAACAGAGCAACTACTCGAAGAAGCAAATATGTCTCCATCCCAACACAGATATTCATCCTCGCACTTATTCAATATCTCCTTGAGCTCCTTCTCCGCTTTAGCATCTACCGGAGCCTCAGTGACCATTCCACTTTGTGCCGCGCTGACCGATTTGACAGCTCCCTTTTCGGTAGTAGTTTTTGGAAGATTTATCGTTGTGGATGGTGGCAAGGCAGTTGTCCTTTGTGATTTTGTTGTGCCAACAGTTGTGTTTGCAGGGAACACGGGAACTGGTGATGTTGGTGATCCTCCCAATCCAGGAGGGAGCACAATGCTGAGTTATGAGTTTGGTTTATTGTAGACAGTAATGAAAGCTCACATATTAGAAGTTGTTGATTCTGCAGTCGTTGATACTGCAGTTGTTGCTTCTGTAGTCTTCAGCTCTGTTGTTGTCGATTCTGTCGTCGTTGATGCTGTAGTTATTGGCATTGTAGTTGTCGGTTCTGTAGCCGTCAACTCTGTAGTCGTCATTTCTGTAGTCGTCATTTCCGTAGTCGTCAGTTCTGTAGTCGTTGGCTCTGCTGTAGTTTGCTTGGTTGTCGTGGTTGGTTCCGAGGTAGTTGTTGTTGGTTCTTGCGTCGTCACGGCGGCACTAATACTTCTAAAAGACTCACAATTTCTGTGAAATAAAAGTCAATGCAACAAACACGGGACATATTCCAGTGTGAATACAAAGTTCGTTCGCGAACTCAAACACTGGATCAACTTCCGCTTCGGTCCTGCTGTCTGAATAATTAATGACAAATTATCGGCATTGAAGCAAAGCTCAGACTCTGGGTTCCGAAGCCTTGGAAAGTGATCGGCTGATTGCTACTGAGGTCATCAAAGACAACACGTTTAAAGTCCTTGATACCGTCAGGGTTTTCGCTCAAACAGTACTTTCCATCGTTAACCTTGCAATCGACCACCTAAAATTCGATTTGCTGTCAAATAAAAAGTGGATTTATAATAATATTGTATGGCAATTTTCCCATCCCACTACAGCAAATGGGGCCATAAAGAAACTGGCTTACATCGGCAGAAATTGTATTGACATTAACTCCCGTAATAGTAAGTTTGTCTCCTTTTTGCAGTTGTCTAGCTAGAAAATATATTATGGAAACTGAAGTCGTTCAGAAATCTTACTTGACAAACACGCGTAATTTTCATATGTGGTATCGAACCTTTCGAGCAGTACAAACCCGCGTAGGGATGTGCAGTTACCGATGAACATATATTTGGCAGTTCTAGCAACGGGTGGGAATTGAATGCTTAAAATATGCATCTCGAAAATCCCGGTCTCACACACAGAACTTACATTGGTCTGCAATCTTTAGTTTTAGTTTTCGGGTGCTTCAATGGATCCGAAATAAAATGCCGACTTGATATGTACACGCCCAAGTGAGTAACTTCATTGAAAATTGGAAGCGTTCTGAAATTATTTCACTGCCTCGCCTCGTCTATCATTCGGACAAAAAGCAGCATTTCACCTGTTCTGTCCGCATTTTCTCGCCCTTTCCTCGTTCTCTTGCGGTGTGAGATTTGCAGCATTTGCACAAGTTGCAATGATCCAAAATAGAAGCATCAGTTGCATTTTTCTCATTTCGAAGCTCTTCTCGGAATTAGATATTTAGAAATATCTGAAGAACTCGAGGAGGAAGTTGAAGGAAGCAATGGAAGCTGGTGCAGTCGAAACTTGTCAATGATTGGGGAACTGATCGGAGCGGTTCTGTAAAGAGAAAAAGTGTCGACGTGGAGGTCGAGATAAGAGTCCGTTAGGAGGGGGAAACGTGAACTTAAAAATAAAACGTCAGCTGAAAGTATCTAATTTTTATGTTCAAACAATGTAATAAACAAAAAAGAGATGATAATAGTAAGCAGAAACCGAGCACAACGTCTTCCAGAATTCGCAAATATGTCTCCGTTCCAGCATAAGAAGTCATCATAGAGACACACATCTGGAAAGTCTCCATCTCGGAGATGACTCGGATCATTCCTCGAGATCATCGGGGCACTGAATGCCTTGATGACTTCAGTTGTCGTTGCCAAGTTGGACTGCGGAGATTTCGAAGTTGACACGCCATCTGTGGTAGAGGTTGAAGCTGTTGTGGATATGGTGGATTGTGGAGGAACCGTGGCGTTTGGAATACTGTAAAGGTATGGACAGTGTACTAGAGATCTGCCAGCAACTTACCCATTTTGTGTAGTCGTCCAGTGTGTACTGGTTGACACCTCGGTAGTCGAAGTTGTTGGTTCCTCAGTGGTCGATATTTGAGTGATAGTCGTTGGTTCTTCAGTAGTAGTCCTAGTCGTAGTAGTCGGTTCGGCAGTAGTCGTTGTCGTCGGCTCTTCAGTAGTTGTGCTGGGAATTGTGGTTGTAGTCGTTGGCTGTTCAGTGGTTGTCGTAGGCGCTTCCGTAGTGATGGTTGTCTGTATTGTAGTAGTTGTTATTACAGTTGTGATATCCTTCCGAGTAGTTGAGACGCCATCGTTCCTGCAAATTACACTGTTCTCCATTTCCCAAAACCAGTGCAACCAACACCGGACAAATTCCACTGTGTGCGCATATCTCGTCCAGATGATCCAGTACCGACACAACCACCGATTCACTGTTCTCATCTAAATTTGGAATGATGGATAGTAGACTAGAAACAAGTGAGAACTCGAGAATCCATTGCCATAATACGTAGACTTCCTAGTTCTGTTTTCCACCGAAAATACGGGACCTCCATGGGTTCCGAATTCCGGAATATCTCTGTCCAGGCACAGTTTATCTCGGGTTGTATCAGTGCATTTTTTAACCTGAACAATAGTGGATTATGTTAACTACAATTAGTTCGATTTTGAATTTCCAATCGTACTTTGGCCGTATAACTATTCTGCTTGATGTATGTATCTACTTTTGCTCCGACGGGCAATGGTTCTGCTGAAACGACACTGATCCAGACTATTCCTTCTCGTATCACATACATGGTAAACATGCGTAATTATCGAACCGATGTGTCTTTTCCACCAGAATAAACCCCCGCAAGCCGTCACATTCTCCAATTAATATTGCCTTCGTTGCTTGAAAGATATCCGCAGTCACATCTTTACTGAAAATATCCCCGTTGTACATGTACTTCTCAATCCAATTTCCTCACTATCGAGTGCAACTGTTTTCCAGATTCTGCACTGATTTCGGATTGATAAGGTAGTGATATTGAGAAATGTGTGTCAATATGAAATCGTTGGCTCGGAAGAATGCTTGGTTCGACCTGTCAGTTCAGCATCAGCCATCCCTCCAGCTTCGATTACTCACCCGTTCGGCAGTTTCCCGCACTCTTTCGCTCTTTCTCTGTTCTCTTGATCCGTCAGATTCCGCGAATTCGCGAAAGTTGATATGGTCCAGAGAAAGAGCAGCACTCGCATTATTTTCATTTCGGAGAAGGTTAGGAATTAAATATTTGAGAAAAATCGGAAAATAGAAAGCAAAGTGAATGAAGATGGCCGTGAAATAGGGAAAATCGAGAAGAATTGAATGATGACTTTCGGAAGTGGCCACGTGGAAATGAAGGGGAATCGAGGCATGAAAGCACTAATCTGATTCGAGTCACTTCTGAACTCCACAAAAGTGACGGGATCTTCCAATCTTGAATCTGTAGCACAGCTCCAACCGAGATGTTTCGAACAAACCGTCAAAATTTAGAATTTTTCGTTTATTAGTAGAACAACTGTGGAATACTTATAAAACACTAATCGATCTATTTTCGGACAAGGGGGCACACAATAAAAACTTTTTTTAAAAGAAAAACTCGCACACACAACCGATAAGGATGGGGAGGGGATAACAACTCGGATAAAGAACCATAGTGACAAGAAACTATAAAAGGAGAAGAGGGGGAACAGGGGGTTGGGGGCAGATAAAATACTTCTGTTGCAGAAGAAATATGAAGAGGGAACCGACTCTAAGGACAAAATGGACACCGTATTATGAGATTTGAGAAATTGTGAATTTTCAGAGTTTTCTTTGATTGCTGAGAGAAAATGGGAGATAGTAAAAATAGAGATTTGGAGAGGATAAAAATGCACTATGAGTGAAAGAAGAAAAAGAGAAAGAAAGCATTACTTTGTTTTGGCACATTCAAATTTCCCGCATCATTGTATAATTCCAGGGCCATTAGGGCTGACAGAAGAGTTGTTCAGACGACTTCTTCGTGATCGACGGCGATGTCGTTGAGCAGAATTGAACGAGGATTCAGAAGTGTCGGAGCACTCGTGGCCTCCATTCTGCTGGTTGAGACCTTTTGTGGTTGCTGTTGCTGGGGATACCTGAAATCATGGAAATCGTACACTTTCGTCTCAATCTCGAGAATACTAACCCAGTAGCAAACTTCTTGTATGTGATTCTCGGACCTCCCATCGTTCCGTAAGTCACTTTGCGAATCGGATCGAATCTCCGGACACTGACAGACGGAGCCGGTGACGATGCGGAAGAAGATGAAGTCGACGAGCATCCGGAAGATGTCGCAGAAGAGTAGCTGTGGGTTGTGCGGATCGGACCAGGTCCAGTGGAGTTCGCTTGCTTCGCCTCCTCCATACGTACACTGTAAATCGGTTTGTTTCTAGTGTGTTCCGACCAACTTCCGCTTTTCAAAGATGCCTATCGTCAATTCGGATGGACCACTGACAACATTTTTTACACCGACATTCCCTCATCGTCACTCATTTCTGCTGCTCTTCTCATGATATCAATTGTCGGTGGCACACTTCCCGGGTGCGTGTTGTAAGACCCTCTACCTCCTCCATTCCCCCTCCGGGTCGAAGAGTATTGATGATCGCGGTTTGACGGGGCAAAAGCGCCGAGCCAGATGAAGAAAACGCAAGTAGCACAAATATTTGGTTGCAATCTATCGTAGGAACGAGCAGCGAGGAAGACAAGTGCGTTATGAACCAAAAAAGCGTCTTATCTCAAGTTAGTCGCAACTTTTCTCACGCGCCAATCGGATCTCTGGTATGTTTCAGTGTTCTCAAGAATATGGGGGAAGGGATAGGCGAGCCGGATGGATTCTTGTGAGACAGATTACACTGATAAGAGATCGAAGGACAACGGAAGAAAGATCCATCGTTTTTTTGGGTCCGTTGGCATTTGATAGATCACTTCCGTGAATCCTTGAACTCACCGAGAGTAGTAGGCCGGGATGGAAGCCATCGGCGGGCAGCGATGAGCAGTTCCGCTTCGGAAGACGTGCTCCGCGCAGGCAGTCTCGCAGTCTGGATGCACAGTCCACCACGATCCTTGCTCATTCATCACCAGAAAGTCTTTGCGAGGCTGAAAATCAGGAATCGTTAATAAATGATTCTTGGTTCTTTCGTCTATTATATCTAGCAAAACGCGTCAACAAAAGTTTAATGCTTCTCAATGCGGCAGATGAAAAACACGGAATACCTCATGTGCGAACTTTGATGCAAATATGTTTTAATTCTTTTTTTCAGAGAAATTCTGAAGCAAGTGCGATTGTAATGCCCGCTCTTTTGCTTTCAGTAAACGCCCGGATCACTGCAGATTCAAATTCATTCGTTCTCCTATCTGTTCTATGGACCCAATCTCTTGACATTGGGATATATACAAACGGGAATACACCCCCGCACTAATATTCGATTACCGCTCTCTCCGATCAGCCTTCTCCTTCTTCTTCTTTCCACCACCGAAACATCTCGGTCACACTACACTATATGTTGTAGTTCTTCAGTTATGAACTGAACCTTCGGAGCTGTTGACAATCAAACATTCCCGCTCGCATACTGATTATCGGAAGCGCGCGAGAGCACAGTACGTGCACACGGAAACTGCTCCCATTCTCCGAGTGCATCTGCCTCTTCTTCGCCTTACTCTATGTTTGTTCTCGTCTCAAAAAATCAGCTAACAGAGCAAGAGAAAGAGAGAGACCTTCTTCGCTTCCGAAACAACACCAAGTCACTGGTGCAAAGATTACTCGGAACTCGCTAAATACTATGTTTTATTTATTTCAAAGTTCTCGCTTTTGAAACGTTTCTCCTCTTTTTGACATTTGCAAACGCGCTAGGTTTCTTTCTAAAAAAGATTTGGCACGCAAGTGTAAAAAGCGACACTTTACACTCCGCGAAATATGATAATCGACAGAGCAATGCAGAGCACGAGCAGTGAAAACGCAAAGAGAAACAGGCGAAACACTCACATTCGGGGTCAGGACGCGAACGAAAACCGCAGAAGTCATCAGACAGTGACGGATTGATTGACGGTAGTGGCGACCGCTTCCAGCTGTTGTCTGCTGCATCTGGAAAAGTGAAAATTGAGCTTCGGCGCCATTTGGAACGGTAAAAAGATTCCTCACCGTTTCTTCAAATATTTCGAAGATGGCGTTCACCGGCAGAGCACGGTATTCGGACGTGAGAAGCGTTCGAAAGAGCCAACACACCATCGAGCATTCGCGAGCACGTCTTCGAACTAAAAAATTCTGAAAATCGTCAAAACCATGCTTCAGAAAATCTTACCGACAACGTTTCTCCGAACTGGCGTCGGAGGTGCAATTCGCTCTTCGCTGTAAGTTGGGAGCGTCGGATCTGGGAACATGTTCATCATCATGTCGAAGGAGGACAGCGAACTCGCTGCAATAGAGAAGGAACTGTACACACAACGTGTGAGGCTTTTAGGCGACTCACTTCCAGAATCCGAAGACGTAAATGACGGTGAGGACAGCGAAGAGGAAAACGATGATGATGAGGAATCGTCGAAATCGTCGAATAGGCTAGACGATGGACTTTGTGCGGCGGAATCCAATGAATCGTCCTCTTTTGGAGCCGGTTCGTCAAAGTGCCAAAGTAAATCATCTTCCAGCGGCGATCCCATCGACGAGAGCATCATTTCCATTCCAGAATTCTGGGCATCCATCTCAAGGGTCCGTGGAAGGGTGTTTGTTCGTTGTAGTCTGTCTGCAACAACGCGATTAAATGAATCGAATGACGTATGGCGGTGTTTCGCCGGCGGCCGAAAAACGAAAAACCAAAAGCGACGAAGGTCGTTGAATAAAGAAGAATAGGAAGAAGGCGACGAGTGGGAGCGAAATCCCCGGAAGAAAGAAGTTGGCAAAACGGGAGGATTAGGTTGGGATGGCTTATGGCTGGGAGCGAGTTGGCAGCAGCCGGAATGGCTTGCTGCTGCTGCTCCATGCATTTTTTTACGCTGCGCATGGCCTAAAATTTGTAGTTCCGTACTAGGGGAGACGCGTTGTTGGACAAACAGAGACGCCGATCAGGGTGGGGGAAAAGTGCAATTATGGACAGAGTTGACCTTCTAAGGCTCTCTAGCTGGGACTGACCCTGGGCGCCCAACAGGTGCACTCTATCCCGCTCGTTGCCTCTCTTGCTGCTCACTTCACGGAACAGGTAGGTAGTAAGAGGTTTGGCAAAGAGGAGGAGGAGGTCCACACATCGGGAAGGGGAGAAAGAAACGTCGACGGGGCGGTTGTGGAGAGAGCGAGTGTGTGAGGCGGCAAGAGAGGAGGTCGAGCAAAGAACACTCAGAGCGTCGTGTGAAAAGATAAGAGATTTAGAGACGGAGGGAGCACTCCCATCGTCGGAGACGCAGCGCCCGAAAGTACAGGGGGGACGGAAGACGCGACGCCAACTCACTTTTCGTCGGGAGAAGAGGACTCTGCCGCCGCGTCGTTGGTCCGCCAGTTTTCTGATGGCATTCATGAGTGACAAGGCGTTTTTTTTCTTGAGAGATTGATAAGATGTATCGACAGCACCGGAGTGGAGTCGGGACAGAAAAGCAGACAAATAAATCGAATTCGAGTTTGAAATCCGCGCGAGGATAAATGCGGGGACGAGGAACACAAATTGGTGTTTTAGGCCATGGCGCGATGGGGCGCCATTTTCAAATGAGTGCGCGCATTTGGCAAGCTTGGCAAAGAACGATTTTTGTGAATTTTCTGATTTTTTTCAAATGAAAGTGAAAATTTAAGAGGAACAAGCTACAAATCGCCAACTGAAATATGTCGAAACCTAGTCAAAATGACACGTGGCAAACAAAATCGTGTCTTCAGAAGTTCACGTGAAAAATCTTTTTCACGTGAGACTAATTTAAGTCACGCAGCAGCAGGCTGCAACGCTTTCGGTTACAAAATGCAACAGTTCACACACCACCCACCTAATAATAAAATCATGATAAGAAATCGCGTATCGAGACAAAAAATCAGTGAATGTTTGTTGGCCGCCGCCGCCACGTTATCACAGATTCACAGGCAACAGAAGAAGAAAAAGAATGTGAAGAAGAACCATTCGGAACTGTTCCCGGAGTCACACGGACGGTTCTGTTCTTTGGATGACGCCGTAAAATCGGTGATTAGGAGGGAAGAAAAGAACAAAATTGATGGAATGGAGGGAGAGAAAGTAAACAGCCATGTATGCAATTAGGGGCGGGACTGACTAGGAGGACTTAAGACTTTGATCGAATTAGTAGTGGTGAAGACAGAAACCATGTGGAGGAAGTGAAGTTTTGGGAAGAACGTAAACAATTGACGTTTTAGGGAGATGGGAACGATCTACCATATACACTAGAGCGTGTTTGAAGCTTGATCACAGAACGAAAAAGTCATGGTTTGAGTTTTGGACTGTTGTCATTCCAATTTCACTTTCAGCGCCGACAAAGTCATCGGCATACAATTAATTTCTCACTCTTATCAAAGTTTTCACCTTTTCCGTGCTAAACGTTTGAATAATTGCAACATTTTCAAAGCGAGGGGGAAAGCAACAATGTCAACTCAACAAGTGCTCTTGGCTGAAGCTCTTCCAAAAAAGAAGGGCAAGTTCTGCACGTCGCCGCATTCCGGGCGGCCTTGTTTCTTCTTTTTCTTCGTGTGATTTCACTCGTTGCTGGCTTCTTCTTCTTCCTTTTTCCTCCTCTTCCTCTTCTTCGGAAGACACGACAGAAGGCGAAAGAACGCGCGCTGGAGCCATAAAAATGTGGAGAAGGGGGATGCAAGGTGGCAGCAAAAAAAGAGGCAGAAGTGCACGTAGGGAAATAAAATAAACAGCCGACAGGGAGGAAGATGGAAGAGGATTCGAAGCCGACACGCAGTTTCAACTTGTCGGAAAATACTTTGAGACGTCTCGAAAGAAACAGAAAACAAGCATGGAATGGAGGAAGAAGAAACGCAAGTAAGACGCGCCGAGGCGAGTGTCGTTTCACGAAATCACAAAAAGTCTGGGACCCGGCGAGTTGTTTGTTTGGCTCTCGGGGGCTGCAAGAGTATATTTACTGGCTCGAGAGAGTCGACGCTGATAACCGATGGACCCGGGCCAAGGCTGGCAGGATTTGCCGGGTCTCTGACTGCCGGATTACGCCCCGAGACGATGTGTTTATGTGTGTGTGTGTTCGTGCCATGTGCCAACGAATTGTTTTTCGATTAGAAGAAGAGGAAGAAGAAGAGGAGGAGGGATTACTCGGAGAGGATGTATATCAATATCGAGACACTTATTTATCAGACGACGATTGAAGATTGATGATGGAGCCAGCTCATGCTGAGGCAGTATCTCACGACTGGAAATAGTTTTGGAGGGGAGCGAGAAGGGAATGAGGGTTCAGCAGCAGCAGGTGTTGGTTGGGGAAGAGAGTAGTTCTTTGGAAATGGGGGATGAATGGAATGGAACTGGTCGCTCGTTTACGACCTGGTTTATTTTGACACTACAACTACCTAGCAGAGGATTATCGGATGAGGTGCAAACGAAATTTGGAACACCTGTTTTTGAAAAAAAGAAACGACAAGCAAGGAAGGGATCCCGGGAAACGTATTCAGATTGGTTGCCTAGGCATCCGCTGCGAGGGCTTCTCGTGATAAAGAAGATGCGAAGAGCACATAAAAGTACTCGACCTCTTGATCAATCTTTTGATCAAACTAAACAGACCTACGTGCCACGTTCCAAACGATCCACCTGGTGTGTCGAACTGTCAATTTGGCCTTCCAATCAGCTATCAAACACTTTCACTGCTGCCATTTTGCAGAAGTGCTTCGGCCCCGCCCTCAGCTGATTTGAACGCTCTCTGGCGGCTTTCCGTCGCACGCACGTCTTTGCCGAGTTATTACGCACAGAAACAAAGAACCTCTTCGTTTCATTTCGTTTTTCGCTTCTCACCGCCGCCGAATTCGAAACCATGCCCGTCGAGAAGAGAGACTCGAAACACAAACACGAAACTATCAGTGGCCGAAGGGGGCGAGAGGGCACTGATCAGCGAGAGTCGCAGACTGATTTCCTCGCTGCACACACTCCTACTCCTCCTCATACTCGCTCCTGCTCCCGGGCCCGGGGCGCTGTGCTCACAAATAGTTTTTGAAAGAAATATGAGCCTGGTGACGTCACAGAGAGCGTGGAAAGAGAGGAGCAGCAGCAGGAGCGGGGAAAGCAAGAAGAAGAAGAGTTGAAGAAGGAAGGAGGAAAGAAAAAGAAAACGAGGCGAAGGGTGAGAGCGTAAGAACATCGAAGAATCGGTGGTTTGTGTTGCCGGAGTGCACGTAGGCAATCGGTCGGAATGAAGAGAAGGGCGCCGCGCGGGGAGGTCTTGGGGATCCCTTTGGATGGGGGTCAATGAGGGGAGGGGAGGACAAATGATAGGGTGTGAGCTCTTCTCAGTTGGACTATGAATACAGACTGTCATCTAGGTATTTGGACCGGTTATCAGAGATACCCAGTATTTCAATGAAACAGATTGTTGATCAACATCTCATTGGGAGAGTAATGAATGATTGGAAGATGAAGACGAATGAGCCGAAAGAAAAAGATCGGGAGGAGAGGTCCCATAGAGAAAAATAGGAATGGAGAAGGGAACACGTCGTGCTATACAGCCTTTGTCGAACATTGTGAATCATCGCAACGGACCGTTTATTGAAGTGTGGAAGTGTATAGTTCCCAGGGCGAAGGGGAAAGAAGAGGGTCTTGGGGCTCGAAGCGAGATTCTAGATACCGTAATCCTTATCTAGACTAAATTACTATTGTGGTGCGAAGAATCGACTCTTGATGACACAAACTGATATCACTATCACTTCTATCAAAGCTTTCGTCATTCTCTGCAACAGTCTGCTGGAATAAACTGTTCAATTGATCTTCTCCACTGTCCTGATCCTATTGATGCCAACAGTCCGTTTCCGCTTCGAATTACCTCCCGTGACTGACTGACTGTCAACGTGTTTTGAACCTGGCCGTGAACTATTCTCTGCAAAGATTGATGATCTGTCCGTTTCGTCTTCGATTTATCTTCTCCAACGTGGCGATGGGGATTGTTTCATCTTTGAGTCAGCGTCAACCCGTTTCTCCGATTCTGTTGATACTTCGGAGAACGATCTTTGTGGCCGGGTGGAATGCGAAAGAAGATAAGAAGTGCCACGTGGGCGCAACCTTGATCATAACCAGTTTAAGTCTCTCGATCTTTTCTGTACAGACATCATCATTGTGGACGCCTGCCTTGCTGTTCTCAATTGATAAGGTTTGTGTTGTCAGGACATGAAATGAAAAAAGGAAAGGGAATGATTGATGACGACGGATGTCTGTCAGGTGTCTGTACAGAGTCCGTCCGTTCCTTTTGCAATGTAACACAGAATAGAGAAGAGTGATTCAACTGTGGTCTTTGGAGTGATTAGGACTGATTGGAACTGATTATGACTTGGTACTACGGGGGAGAGAAGGCTGAAGTGTGGTTTCAGTTTTAAATAGTGGGTCATAAATGTTTGGAGAACCCTGGCGTTGTAACGATACCCCATTGTTCAGAAGCAACCTGAACCCTATTCAACCATGCGGTCTCGAATTCGATCCCGATGGTTCCGAAACATTTCTTAGTTTCATGATGTCATCCCGTCATTGTCATCTAGAATCTGGTCTAGAATCTCAATCATTTCATTGACATAAACCGTCAATTCATCGACACTCGCATGGACTTTCTCCGTCTCCGTCCGACGTCATGGTCATCTGAAATAGAATTCGACAAAAAAACGGAAACAAACTATTGGAATTGATTGATGACACAGATAATTGGCGACTCGAAGTTCTCTTGGTTTTTTTTCTTTGGAGATTGGTGTTGCAGAATAGAACAGAGAACAGGAATGAAGAGGAACGATTCAGAGACTGCGGAGAACTGTCTGGGGGGAGGGAGAACCAATGGAAATGAATAGAGCTCAACAAAATCCCAATTTATGGGTCATGTTGAAAAGGATTTGTATGATTTTTATGATAAGACACTTCAATAAGAAAATAACAGGTAATGAACTCATTGGTTTTGAAGACGGGAATCCATGGATGCACAAATAAGTTAAAAGACGGTTTTCCGATCTGGAACCTGCCTTCTTTTTTAGTTTTTGAATATTTGTTTTTTTTCCCAAATGCAGAGAGCTAGTGTCTAATCACAAATGACACTTTCATACCCTTTTGCTCCAAATCGTTCGATCCCCCGTTTCCCTCCCAAATCCGCCGCTCTCTCCAGAATATCCCACCCCTTCTCTGTCACTTTCTTCGTCTTTTTTCCAACTGACTCATTGTCAGAACATTCTTGGAAAAGTGCCGAAATTCCCACAGTTTACCGAGTTTCAGTCCCATCAATAATTCATTGTTCTTCTTCACTTGGCGACAAACCGATACTTGAAACTTGAGACAATTTCACAAAGTTTTGAGTTGCCAATCGGTCAGTTTCCGTCTTCGTTTCTGCCCGTTTGCAAGACAATTTCCTGCAATTTCTTTCGACTTTCTGTTCCCTTTCCAAATAATTTCTAGTTTTCCTCCATTTGCTGCTTGCTCTGTTGCAAATTCAAAGTGGAGAATGAGAAAGATTAGGGGAGGATATCCGGTGACAAAATGCGATGCTCATTGCTGACTTTAACCATCCAAAGATGATCGTTGAATCATGGAAATAGAGATTCTCGGAAAATTATAAGAAGAAGCGGAGGATTGGATTGGGATGAATGAGCCAGGCGAGCACATGATCGATCAAACCGAGGAAGGTTACTGTAGCATGAAAGTCTGCAAACACCGAGCATTCTCTGCAGAGCGCTGGTGACTCATTGAGGTAAAAAGCAACTTGTATTCATATTTTGGTTGTTTGGTCTCAAAAGGATTAGGTATTCCACATCTAGAAGTAATAGGCGATTAGAAGAAATCGGCCAGCGCAATCCCCCTTTTGCCCCTTTTGAACTTTCCATTCTACCTTGATACCCAGCTTAGGTTGGTTGGTTAAATGAAAGATCACTTCTGGCCGCCCGTCTCGTCAGAAAGGAACTTGTGCTCGAATCAGGCGGTGTTCGTCTCCCTAATTAATCCAGCTGTCTTCGTTTTCTTCCGTCTTTTCCGTTTATTTCCATTCGCCGAATGAACTTTTCCGTCGTCGTTCGTCGAGCAGACACCCGATTCAATTTCAGCTTGTTTACCTTGTCCGGGTCATCTCGTCTCTCGATCAGTTCTCTTTCCTTCTTCCAGGAGGTCCATCATCAACATTCGGATTCCTTTCCCCAACCTAATCCTCCGTTTGTTTCCCACACGGCGCCCCCGCAGACAGTCTTCCCCATGTGGAGTCGGAGTCGCCAAACAGTTTGCAAGATTTCGAAAAAGCACTCTAGTCGGGGGGTCGGGGAGGGTGTAAACACGGTCTGTGCAAGCTCATTTCGACCTTTTTGAAGTGCCGCAATGTGCAGTGTCCGTCGCGAAGATGAAGAAGAACATGACTGACGTATTCCGCACTTTGTTCGTTGCATCATTCATCTTTTCGGGGGGCAGGACATGTTCGGACGAAACTCCGCGATTGTCCGTTTTCTCATGTTTCCAAGGAAATTTCCCGTATTTTTCTTTGAGAAAATTGCTCTTGTACTTATTGGTTTTAGTGGGTGTCGAAATAGTCGACATTCTTCATCAGCTCATTATTCTTCCAATTTATACTCAAGCGCGCTCGATTGAGAAATCGAATTGGCTCAGTTCCCACTTTGTCCTCCCAATAATGTTTAATTACCAGTTCAAGTACCGTACCTCTTGTAGTCTGCCTGTCGGCCTCTGTGCTCTGTCGACGTAGATCTTTGCCGCAGTTCGACTCTAAACTCATCACGATTCAAACATTCTTCTCTTCTTTCCATTAACTTCTCCCCACTGACCAACTCCTCCCTAATTTGTTTTCCCCGGACTCCATCAATTAACTCGAACTTTCCCCCATTCATTCAAAGAATGTCCACATTGTTCCCTCTCCTCTTTCCCAATTGTTCACACACAAAAATCAGTCCGGAAATCGCGGCGGTCGTCTGTTCAAACAGACAGGGTGTCATCGTTTCACTGGGTCATCGCTCCGCGCAATGCGTGATTTCTGAAATAGAATCGAATCGAATTCCTCTCCAGCAGAGTCATTCAGTAGTTAAGTCCTTGCCCACTTTCCACCGCAGAAGCCATTGATGATGGCTGACAGAGATCATGTCTGATCACATTTTGAATTTTGGAGCACATTTCGGAGAAAACGTAACGAGATAGTGACCATGTGACCGGATTGTCCTTCATTTCTACTCTTTTGATCTTCCACTTTTCATCCACTGAATTCTGATTGTTTCATTTTCAAAGCCGTGGGTCTTCTTTCACTTTGAATTCTGACCAGCATTTCTGAATTCACACTCTACACCCCTCACTTGAATTTTCGAAAGTTCTCTTGATGTTGTACTATCCGGAAGATCTCCCTTACTCTTCCCGTTCTCCTTCCTCATCACTTTTTGCCTCATTACCCTTTACGACCGTCTTCTTCACTTCATAACTTTCTCCATCTCCCCCCTCTTCTTTTTGCTCTTTTCCTTTACTCTTTGTAGTATGCGCTGCAAGTTTATGGTCCTTCTCCCCTCCTTCTTCTTTCAAAAAAAGGACCACCACACAGCCGCCTCCTCAAAAATTTGCATCGAAAAAAGTATTCTTGCATGCAGAGAATCATTCAATTTCTGTTACAAACCAACAAACAGAAGGTCAAACAGCTAGGCATTGTTGCTCTTATCACTTGGCTCCTTATCAGTCAAACCTTTTCCAATTTCTCCCCCTCCAGGACGCCCGTTTCGCACCCTCTTTCATTGGATTTTCTCCTTTGAAGAGTGAAGAGTGCGAACGGAAGTATTCGAGATATAATACCGGATTGAATTTCACACAAGTAATCCCCCGTCTTTCTCAATTCTTTCTATTATACATCTTCTTATTTTTATCTTTTCCATGCATAAATCCTCCTGGAAATGAGTTTGTGATGGAATCTGGAATCCTCCCAGTATTCTGCATCATGTGATCTTTCATTTAACTCGAAATATCATGTATTCTGACGAATCTGATATTGATAATGATGGTGACGATACATCATCTGAATTCTTATGAAACCACCTCTTTCTCTTCTTTATAACAATAACATTAGAGGGTGTCCATTTCGTTTCGACGTTATTGACCCCAACATTTCAGTTGTTATTCGTTTATTTTCAAGTTCATATTGCCTGTACTTCTCTTTATTAGTTTCAGTTTTTCCGATGAAAATGAAAGTTATTTTCTAAAAGGGAAAGAGTACTTTTCAGTTATTTAGAAATTTTGATAGATCTCGCAGAATTTTGTTTTGTTTCAAAGTTCGCTTCCTATTCTTGCAATATGCAGGTGCTCATATCATCTGAATCCTTTGATCTCGTTACCGTCTAAATCGAAAAGACGCATGACATTCTTTCGAAATCCGTTACCCTGTCAGTTTCACTAATGTGCTCGGGTAAATACCCATCCGCATTAGGTTGATTATGCAGTAGACTTGTGACTTGCGAGAATCCGTGATCTTTTGCAGAATGCTCCCAGTTTCGAACCCTCTCCACCCCTCCCATCCATACCATCAACTTCTCTTCTCCCGCTGCAAAATGCTCCAATCCTCCAGTCCCTGCTCCCCCCGATTTTCTGCAATTCTTCATTCGTTTTCCTCCCCCACTTGCTCCCTAATCCATTATGGGCTTTGCTTGCAGCCGGCCTCATTGCGCATTTCTTTTGGATTAGTCCGCCCGCAAAGGGTTCCAAATTAGATTTGGCTTCTAATCTGAAACTGTGGTCCTGCTGGGAAGAAGAAGAGGCTGCTGATGCTTAGTCTCTCTGCTGGGATCAAGAATATGTTATTGGTGTTGCGCTGTGTTTTCATGAGAAAATGACGATGGACGACGCGCAATGTCACACCGAGTATATTCCCAAAGAACAGCTCCAGAACACTGAAAGAGTAGTTCTCTGGAAAACGAGAAGACCTAATTCGAGTAGGATTTGCATTTGAATCGGACAAGAGAATACGAGCAACCACGTGGTAGTTGGTTCGAATAGTTGACGAGTTTAACATATATTAACAGTGACGGAAAGTGATGGAATGGAATGGGGGAGGTGTACACGAGACTCGATGGGAATTCAGTCCCTTCTCTCCTCCTCCACGATCCATTCGTCGTCATCAACTACAAGTGGATTAGAGGGTTTGCGAGGGAGAACGCTGTTGTGTCATACGGCTAATGAATACACAAATGTCACTTGTTGATCTTCTTTGATTACGTTGTTTTATCTATTTTGATTGCTCACTTATCAAAGAAGACTCGCATTACCGTAATCTCTGCGGCCAAGTGTTCAGCCCAGCTGCTTGTCTTGTGTTCAAAGCATTTATTATTCTGTTACTTATTAAATACCGACCGATTACCACCTGACTCCAACATTATTAGTATTCCAACCTCTGAGAGCTTAGATTCGGTTCACGATTTGTGTTCTTCACTGTATCTCAATAGTCTTTCTAGAAACTTCCAGATTCCATGACAAATTTTAAAAGTTCAGAACGGTCAAAACTACGTGTGTTGTTTGGAAGACTAGAGGTCTAGTTGGTTAAGTTCAAGAAGAATGTACTTAGTTCAGAAGACCCTAGTTGATCAGATAATGTATGACTTGTGTCCAAATTAGTTTATGACTATTATTATAATCCTCATACTCCGCCTAACACAATTCGATCAACACATTATAGCCTTTCTTTTGATTCCCAGAATTCAGAACCCCCGACTAAAAAGACCAGAAATCCGTAGGAATCTGAGCAATGTACAGCTCCGTCCCCGTCCCCGTGTCACCGCTCCACGAGACACCCTTATTATCCAAATTGGGCCTTCCATCTCGCAAGGGCAGGAGACATCTATATAATTTAATGCAGTTGTAGTCCAATGATTTGTGTACGAAAAGGAGCATGATTCAGGAGAAAATGAGGATGAAAACTGGGGAGGAATGCACGTAGAACGGACTGAAAATTAGTCGAGAAGAAGATGAGAGAGAGCGGAATGGAGGAGATGGAGATGATGGGACATGCTTCCGGTCTATGGTCCGACGGGCGGGATGTTTCTGATTTGGGTTGATGATTTGGTCTATTGATTTTGAGGAGTTCATCTTCTAATCCGTTTTCAAGGAAGGTTACTGTAATTATTTAGCTACTGTCGACTTTAATCTTGCAGAACTGAAAGTTTTCCCGATAAAAAGTGGAGGAATCATTATAAGCGGGAAAAACTTTCCGAAAGGTTTTCTCGCACTCCAATCTTCAAAATGTTCGATCTAGAAAATTGATAGGTCCAAAGTTCCCCGAATAGCATTTTCCAACTTCAACTCCGACTTCCGTTTTAAAAAGTGTGTTCTAGAACATTCCATCCACCTGAAACGAGGGTTGCGAAATCCCATTTTATGGTAGAGATTATGAAGGGAAGAGAGGCAAACTTTACAACCATTCCAGCTGACTGGGAAACTTCTGATCTACGCGCATTGTGGCAGGCTGCCATCTGGAATGTTCTGTACAAGATATGAAAATTGTAGCGTGTCGTCGAATAGTATAACTGGAAGATTAGATCGGGATTAATATTGAGTGAACAGGTTGATATCAAAGTTCAATATCTGTCATATCTTCCAACTGAAAAAGCAATCGGAACAGGGGAAGAAGAACACGGAACATTCTCTCTCCGACCTTCTCGAATCTCTTCTTATTCCCTAGATCCCCCGTTTATCTGCTCCCACCATCCGCCAAATGCTCTTCTCTGTTTCACCCTTTCCTTCTCCTTCTCCTCTTCCTCCTCATTATCTCACCCATTTGCTTTTTTTATTCAATCCTCCAAAAGAGGCGTGTCCTCCGCTCGTGTGTATGTCGCCTCTCGCCCCCTTGCTGGAAGAAAAGAAGGGGAAGAAGCAAAAAGCGAAAATATTCTCCTCCGGGCGACAGCTCACTTTCTTGTTCAGTCTTACGGCTGTATACTATTCTATTCCCCCCGAATAAGGATTTCGGAATACTAAACTGCAATTTCTAAATCGATTCAAATTTGAATTCAAAATGAGAGCCTGGCAGATTCCTCGCAAGGGTAAGTCGCTGTGACTGATGACGCTGCACCGTGTCATCGAGGTGGGAATCCGGGATGATCCGCGGATTGTTTGGGGGAATTGCAAGTAACCCTAACACTACGTAACAATACCTAGAACATATAAATATACGACCAGGACATGTGAGAAAACACAAGTGTTCCCCTAGTTTTCACCGCTTCTCCTCCATGTTTCTCAGTACCTCGTGCCCGTTCTTTTTCCTGTTTTCAATACTCAACTCGAGTTTCCGAGTTCCCGTGTTCCTAACAAAGAAATGCGGGGAGCGGAGCCAAATCGGAAGCAAGTCAAGGCTCCTTAGAGTCAACTTGGTGCAGAAGGAATAGATGATGCACCTGACGTAAGACTGCAATTCGCCTAATGCGTCGAATGTAGTAGATCTAATACACATTAGGACCGGGGTCAAGACACGAGCAAAAAACTGAGAAAGGGGGACTTTTCCTTTTGACAACTGAACCCTTCTCCATTATTGAAATGAACTCATTCTCTGACGTCTACATCAGACCATTCTTCCATCATCTTCCTTCTTCTTCTTCTCATCATCATCCCTTCTATTTTCAGTTATGAACAATGCGGACGAGTGGCGACTGAGTCCGTTGTCCGCCGAGGACCTTTTCGCCGGTCTCAGTCTCATCCTCATCGCAACTTTCTCCATCTCCGTCTACGCGATTATGATGAAGATCATGAAGCGACAGGACAAGGAAATCGTCGGATACCGATTCCTCATATCCGCTGGATGCTCGGACCTGTTACTGTTGATTAATTATGGCATCTGGCCGGGTCTCACGATACTCTTGAAGTCAGAGATCATACCGAAGAGCTGGAGAACATGGCAGCAGGTGAGAATCGGATCGTTCTATTTATTTTCAGAAAGAATCTTCCTTCAAATGTTGACAAACATTTCCTCCTCTTCCAGATCTATCTCGACTGGGCCTGGTTCTCAATGGTGTCTCACTATTCGGTCGTCAGTTGGTCCAGATGGATGGCCATCCGGAAGCCGTTGGACTTTAGGAATCAGAAGCGGAAGACGTCCTACTCGCTGTGTGCATTGTGCTACCTGGTGGCACTGATTCTGGTGAGTGCAAACAAAGGAAACAGCTTGTTAGGGATTCTGAGGAGCGCGCACTTTTGCACCCACTCCTTTTTTGACAAGAGGCGCGTGGTTCTATTTCTGGATCCCCTCCCTCATCCTTCTCTTACAGTAGGAGCACATTTTCTTTTCCGAATTCCAAAGCATTCTGGAAGCAAAAGTAAGGGAACGGAATAGGCACCAGAGCTCACTGAAAAACGATGATTCTCGAAATGTTTATGCCAGATGACAAGCTTTTCTCCCGTCTCTCCCTCCCACTATTCCACTATTCATTCCATTCGTCCACTCCTAATTGCCTATGAAAAATGAAAAACTGAAAAATTGAGGGAGGGAGAATTGGGAGTGTAAACAGAATATTCCATGGATCGGCGACGCAATATGTAATTGGAGACGTCCGTCATGCTCCGCCGAGAAGCGCCGCTTTCGTACGATAAATGCGGGAAAAAAATGGAAGACGTGGTATTCAGATGAGAAGGGAAAAAGGAAGAAGAAGATGATAGAGACTACGGTAACAAGCAATCTGCATTTAGAAGAGAAGAGCCTAGGTGTTATGCATTCCGATTCTTGTTCTCACAAAAGACATGTCAGCAGAATAACATGCTGGAATAGAGTCGAGATGCAAAATAAGGGGGTTAATGAGAGAAATGGAATGGTGGCGGAGATTAGAAAGAAAAAAAGAGTAACAAGGAAAAACCAAAGAACAAGTGAGCAGTCTGTCATGTTGGCATCAGAACATAACGTGTGCGGTAGGGCGCGCTTGCATTCCTCTAAAAATCAAGTTCCCCATCTTTCACCCCGAACATTCCAGGTCCTCTCCACACACTTCCAACGATGGTACGTGACATTTTACTACGAGCCGTCGTCCTATGGAATGCTGGCCGAAGACTTTGCTCTGTACCTGTCCGGTGGCCAGTCGGCTCTCTTCCTCGCCTTTCACATCGCCGCCATTGTTCCTCCTATTGTGTTCTACGCGTGAGTTCTTCTTCGGGTATACTGTAATGTATTCCATCTTGTCACTCTGTCAGTTTTCCCAGGAAAGGCCAAGAACCATAGGCTCTCGTGTTCTTGCTAAAAGCACGAAACGGAATAGAGCTTGGTGACACCATTTTATTGAAATTTGAGAAGAACATGTTGAAATTGAGTCGAGTAGAGTCGAACGACCAAAAAACCAAATTGGCAAGCTACCGGAAGCCCTTGTTAGTCATAGATCCATTAAAGGGATTTCAAAAACGGCAACAGACATCACATTCATTTTCAAATTTCGAAATCTAATCACATAGCTGAAACTGACCATGTGATTCGTTTCCAGTGCTCTCATTTCGTTCTAGATATTATACGATTGTTCAATGGTTTCTTTTCCCTTTTCCTCCCGAAACGACGTATCCGTTTTCCAAAGTGGAGTGGTGGGATTAGTCCGGAAAAACAGAAGAAAGACACCCACTCATGGTCCGGGAAAATATTGAATTACACTCTTTTCAGATGGTCCATCACCCTGCTCTACCACCGGAGAACGACGATGAGACTGGTGAGCCAGCAGTGTCTGCAGAACAGCATAGAGACTCGACTTCTGATGCCTTGCCTCATCAATGTTGTCACTTTTATCATTGGTCAAATCCTGATAACAGTGGGAACGGGAGAAGGAAAATGGGCGGGGTATACTGTCATGGTGCTGTTTGCTGCCAACTCGGCACTCAATCCATTCCTTCTGCTGATCTGCTCGAAAACGCTGAGGTAAACAAATATCAAACTGTATCAGAACACAGGTCCAACAATTTTGTTTTCAGAAAACAAATGCTGGACCTTCTCGGAGTTGCCAAGATTGCCACCATCGACAAACTGGAGACTTCTACAGTCTACAGGTACCGTTTCCTCCCGCCAAAACTCATCGAACATCTTCTTGTTTCCAGAAACATCCACGCAGTCAACGGCGACTTGTGCTCCTCGAAACTGGTTCCCACCGAGCCGGCATCTCAACGTTTCCTCAGCTTCCCATCGTTCCGATCCAAAGAAGAACTCGGAACCCCCGTCTAGAACTATCTCCTTTTCCTTTATAGATCCAAATTCATTTCACACCTTCTTCTGATGCTTATAACCGACAACGGGTACCCGACCATTTCACTGTTTCTCATCGACGAGTTTACCTCTTCTCTTCCACCCTGTTCTGTCAAAATTTGATCTCTTTTTTTGAATTTTTGAAAATGAATCATCTCATTGTAAAGATCTTCTGAAACATCAGCACCACGGAACAGGAAGAACTGCCTCTTTTGTTTAAACGGGGAGACATTGTGGTTTGTGTACAAGTAGACACACGGTATTGCAACCTTTGGATGGCCGAAAAACCGGGGAGGATGTGAAAAGATTCGTGACACAAGGGTTGTACCTTGCCTACGATTCTGGGGATTTGAGTCAGACTTTTAAAGGATAAAAAGAACCGAAAACAGACCAGAAGTAGCTGATAATTGTGGACAGTTGTTGATGAGAGAGCTGAGACCGGCTTGGAAACATGCCACCTCGGTATATCCCTCTGCCCTGTACTGTATGCTGAAAACGAGTTTGAACTTTAAAGATTATCCGATGTATCAAGCCGGAGAGAGTGGATGTGTTTGAACATCTGTTCGTATTTGAACATTATTCTTTCTCCACCTTCACACCACCAGAACTTGTCGGCTTTTCCATTCTTCTTCCACTTCGAATCTGTTTCATCTGAAACTGCTTCCATCTCTTCTCAAACTACCTTTCTCCCGATGAATCGTTCTCCTCCATACCGGTCAATATCCGCATTTCCGTCTCTTTTTTTTTGCATCTCTCGACCCCTCGGTCGGCCCAATTATAAAACGATTACAGGTGACAAACTGTTACCTTTTCCCTGTTGAACCCGACCCTCCTACCCCTTGTTTTCCAGTTTTTTCTCCGTTATTCTCCTCGTTCCATACTAGGAAAACATTGCGTGATTGTAGACTTTCCCTCCATTCGCCCTCCCGACTAATCAGCTTTCCGCTCGTAAATTGCAGTGTCCGCGCGGTCGTCGCCGCCTGTTTTTTCGACTTTCGAATGGGTAAGTGCTTTTTTGATCTTGTTATGGGAACCAATATGCATTTCGCATCGTCTTCCAGTTCCAAGCCATTGCCATTTGTCTGGATCAATTTGTCTAGGTAATTCTGGTTGCCGCAGAAGGACTAGACGCCTTCTTCTCTTATAGAAAGCTTCAGAAATAGTTACTACTTAAATATGTACAAATGGGGAAACCGTAGATTTAGAACTTCTTTTCTTGCTTTGTTTTATATGAAACTCAAAATCAGCAGTTCAGAGAACTCTCGTTTTTCGAACATTACTGTAATTTTAATCAGTTCAAACTGAATCATGACTCACCTATTATAATCCAACTCATTTTTCGGATTACCATCTGTTTATGTGTTCATCAGTGTTTTTCCGCGTTGTCTCCCCTCAAACCGGTTCCTTTTCCAAGAGCAAATAAACATTAAAAGGTGAAATGAATCAGAAATTATGAGAGAGAGAGAGGACTGTGGCTTCTAGTGGACGCATGGTTTAGCTATTTAATATCTTCTTCTGAACACTTTCAGTTTCAGTTCAAGTGCTGTTCCTCTTTCCTGTCGTTCTATTCTCAAAGAGACTTTGCAACGTCTAGACACTGACCTCCACACCCTAGTCTATTTTGAACGGCAGCTCTCGAAATCTCAGTCCAAAGAATACCTATATCCCGCAGCTGGGAGCGCATCTTCTTCTTTCCGTAGATAAACAATTCCCCCTCCCTTCTTTTCCCATTTTCGGTTGACAGTTTGCGTGTCATTTTTTGCGCTTCGCCCCATCCATCGACACGAGAAACTGATGGAACCGAAGACAACTGTCTTGTTGTTTGTCCGCACGCGCTGCTGCTGCCCCGTCCCTAAGCCGCGCCCTGCTC
>LR563741.1:12146-25628 GCA_900536345.3 Caenorhabditis sp. 39 LS-2015 | reverse complement strand
AGAAGGTGAGGGAGGCAGTTTTGAAACTTGGGTCTCGCAACGATCTCGGTTTGCTCAAGACCCAAAAACTCACATTATCCGTGTTGTTCGGCGCGAGTCGCAGATCGAAGAGCGTCTTCTGATTGTAGCTAACATCGAATTGCTCTCCGCCGAGAGTCCGATGCAGCAGCTGATCGTTCGGCAACTGATGCGTCTTATCATACAGCTGCACTTTCAGCTCCATCAGCTTGTTCGACGACGACATTTTGATGGCGTACACATTCTTGGCCCGGCCGCGTCTCGCCTTGCCGTTCGCCTTCGGAAGATCCTCTTCGTCCGACGGATTCACGAGTTTCACGTAGATGTTCTCGTTCTCGAACATGTATTTCTGCTCTTCGGTGAACTTGACGTGCTGCTCGAAACACTGCTCGCACATGTCCACGATCTGTCCGTTTTCGATAGTGATCGCTTTCGGTTCCACGAACACCGTCTGATCATCGCCGACGACTTCCAGATTGCGAATCTCGGCGAGGAACGTGTTCCACTCGTCTTCCGTGAGTCCGACGACGTGCGATTCCTTCTGATTATCCTCGTTTTGGAATCCTTTGAAGGGCAGGGAATGCGGGCAGAGGAGGCATTCCTGGCAGATGGTCGGTGGACTCGTCGATTGGCGATTCGTCAGCTTCTTCAGTTTATCCAAGAAGACACTGCAGATGCCGTACTTGACGTCTTCCATGCTGTTCTCCTCGGCCCGTGTCTCCAGTACCTTCAACGTGTCGTTGATTCTCTTCCTCATCTCCCTGACCATCAGCCGCATATTGTCCGTCCCGTGCTGCGCGTCGACTTCTTGCTGTCGGCACTTCTCGCACACCTTCTCCGAGCATTTCACCTCGTAGCAATCGTCAAAGTACTCTTTCAGATGACTCCACTCTTCTGGAGTGACGGCGTGACGGAATTGACTGAAATTGATGCCGCCATGCGAGCAGCGGAGTTCCGAATTGAATTCGATCTGTTCCAACGGCTTCAGATCAGCGGAAACCGATTCGACAGGCTTCGTCGGCGCGGATTCTGGAGTAGGTGTGTCCAGAATCTCCTCCAAGTCGTCTTCCACTGCAATCTCCACGGCGCCATTGCTCTCATCCATCAGTTTCTGCATTTTTTCGGGCACTTCGGATGCCGATTTCCGCGGACGTCCTCTGAATCTCTTCAGAGAGATTTGCGCCGGGTACGAGGTGTCGGACTTTTGCTGAAACTTCGTTTTGACTAGATGAGTGTACTGAGGAGTGTGGCTTACCGTCGGAACCGAATCAATGTAGAGAATGCCTTTTTTGGCGTGCAGTCGGGCAAGTTTGTTCTCTCGTACCGCTAAAACCGTCTTTTTGAAGTTCGAAAGCGAGAATTTGGCGACGTAGAAGTAGTTGTCGGGCTGGTTGGGACACTTGACGGAGCATCGCAATTTCTCCTCTTTGAGGATCTTCCGGACCATTTTCTCGTCTTCCTCCAGTTTGTCGTTGAATATTCCCTCTTCGCGCATTTCCCGGATGCATTCCATGCAGATGTCGTCGCTGGAAAACAGTTCTCATTGTTTCTGGTAAAAAGAGCCTCGAAACTTACGCAGTAAACACAAAAACCTCCCGATCCCGCTCTGGTTCCGGAAACACTTTCTGTCCGTTATCATACACCAGCTTCACCCGAAAATCGTATTCTCTCAGGAGAGCTATCGCCGGCGCCCTGGTGACCGCCTTGACGTCTCCGAACAGAATCGGATCGATCGACATCTTTCCATGTCCGCAAATCGGAATTTCATGCGAGGAGAGCAGGGCGGCGACTCGAGAAGACACCGGCTGCTTCTGGACGACGCCGTTCGTCCCGTTGGCCGCGTTTTTCCGCGGACTTCGAGTTTGTGAAAACACGTATTTCGCACTTCCGTTCTGCTGCCGCGTCCGCTTTTTGAGCTCTTCGATGGGCGGCGCTTCAACTGTCGGAAGATCGGATTGCTCCATGGCGATGGCGATGATGTCCATTGGTTCGTCGGATTCTGGAGCTATTTCTGCCAATTCCATGGTGACGTCAGCGGACACGGCTTCCTGGGTATCCGGGGATCCTTGACTCGCTTCTACCGTCACGTCGTCTGTTTCCATCTCCACAACGGCCTCAATTATGTCTTCTACTGCCGACGTCGATGGCTCCTCTTCCGCCGCCGCTATTTTCTCAATCATATCCGCTTCAGAAGCGGCAATCGCTGCCGCCAGTTCCTTATCCTCGTCGTCTTTCTTCTTCTTCTCCTCCTCGACCTTCTGTTTCTCCTTTTCCTTCTCTACGTCCTTCTTCTTTTTCTTCTTTTCTCCCTTCGCCACCTCGTACTCCTGTGCATTGATATCCAGAAGAAGTGACGTCGGAAGGAATGCAATTTCGTTCGCCTGCCGATACTTCTCAATGTGTGTCTCCAACTTCCCATTCGTCTGCTTCAACTTGTCATTCCTCCGCTTCAAATCGTACAGTCTCTTCTCGCTCTTCTCAATCTTCTTCTTGGTCTGTCCTTCGAACAAATCCTCAATCTGCTGCCTGGATTCAGCGATCAGCTCTTCCGGCGGAAGGATCGGATGGGCGAGTGGAAGTGTGGCGTCTTTCCGACGATACAGCAGTCCGTAGCATCCTTTCTGGTCGGACGGCGTCTTCTCCTTGTCCTTTTTCTTGCTGTGTCCGTTTCGGGAAGTTGTCGGTTTATCAGTTCCCGGAGGTTTTGCAATCGGTTCTACGGTCTGAAATTCAAAAAATGTGAATTGAAAGGTGAATTGAAATTACCAAAATTTCCAAGAACAACAAAAAACGCTCACCTCATCATTATACCGGTACCATTTCTGATTGAACGGTGATTTGATCAAATCATAATAATGTCCGCATTCCGCATTGTTTCCCTCATGAATCGTCACCGCAAACAGCTCATAACTCGACGCTGGAGGCGGATGTGACTGATCGATTCGCTGGAATGCTTGTGCCGGGATCTGTCGGGGATACGCCAGCTGTGTCTTCAACTTCTGCCGTCCTTTGGCCGTGTACTTGTAGCGATTCAGCTGAATAACAATAACCGGTGGCAACTTTGCATAATCCGACTGTTTGGAGACGTCGCCTTGTTTCTGGCAGCCGGAGCACTTGTAGTCGTCGAGATGTTCCTCGCCGAAATAGGCGTCCAGCGCGTCGAGAAGCGTCGAGTATCCCTCAATGTTTAGTGTCAGCGATATCGTCGTCTCGTTCCTCTCGGATCTCTGGCCGCATTTACAGGTGATTCGGGTGCATGTTTCGCCTGTGAACAGGTTCTTGAGCCTTTCGAATGTATCTTTTCCATTCGGATGTAACGGAAGACACCGTTCAAGAGCATTGAAGAATTTTAGGCCGAACTCTTGAGAATCCTGTTGTTCAGTGTTCAACCGCAGCAGCTTGACGAGATTCTGCGTTTTATTCGTCTCAGGCTGAAATTTTACAAAATTTATGAGGTTTTTTACACATTTCTTACAAAAGGCGTCGTCTGAAGTGTGTAGAAGATGTCTTGAAGAGCCAACATCGTCGCCTGAACATCCATTCGCGGCGCTTGGGGTCTGAAACATACAAAATTACAGTTTGAACCCTTCCGAAGCAAAAACTCACGGAATAAATGCATCAGAAGGCCGGAAATCGTAAACAATTTGTCGGAACTCTGGAACATTGAACCAGACTTGCAGAAAACTGTTGACGTAGCAGAAATTGCCGCTGTTCTCCAGCCCCGCCGGTTGATCGTTCAAATCACGACGTTTCTGATCCTAAAATTCACAATTTTCAGTGAAAAAAAGCTAATTTTCAAGGCAAACCTTCTTCGCTTCATCTCTGTTTTCTGTTTCCTGGGTTATCAGCTTCTCGAATTTTTCCTGACCCAACCGCTTGATACAGAACGGATTATCGCGACAGTTTTGATGTCTAAACGTCATTTTTGATTGGGAAAAAAATCAAAATCAATAAGTTATCAAATTTCGAATCTCACTTTGGATTATGGGCGGTGTCATGCAGCGGACACTGTTTGCAGTCCAATTTCGCCACTTCCAGTGCTTTTTGAAATGTCACCTCGCTCGGGTCTTTCAAATTCACCAACGCATCTATCGCCTCATTCCGGAAAGCAACCTGAAACGCAAAATTTGAATTTTGCTTAAAAAATCAATTTTTGCTCACCTTTCTTTGATTCGGCTTCTCTTTCTGCTTTTTGTCATTTTCCTTTGTCATATTAGTTTCTCACCAATTTTCTGAAACAAATAAACGTATTAAATGAAATAAAAAATTGCAGAAATTAAAGAAAACTTGCGAAAAAATGAAAAATTTTCGAAAGTTTCGCAAGAAGATTTAAATAAAAACTTTCGAGTACGGTATGAAAGGCACAGCCCTGTTTTGTTAAGATTTGGTCTTGAAACGAAAAACAAAAACAATTGGGGATACTGTGGAAAATTGATTTTTCGAATTATTTTCGGCGAAGTATTTTTGCGTTTTCTTGCACTTTCACCGAACATTTTTTGCAAAAAATAGTTGAAAAATTAGAAAAAAAACGAAAAATTAATTTTAAAAAACGGTTCGATCGATAATGCATCAATTACGGGTCACAACAGCGATAAATTTCCAAGTGAGCCGCATTCGAACGCATATTTGAATGTGTCACTGCACAGTGTCGTCTTCTCTTCTGCTCGTCGGTTCAGGCGCATTGTTGGGTGCGTACACTGCGTGGTTTCGGCTGCGGACTTGAAGATTTCCTCGTGCTCGCCACTTTCTCGCCGCATTTGTGAAAAATTGTACCTATTTTGCGAATTTCCTACTTTCAGACAATGGGTAAACGTCTGAAGTCGAATGCCAGAAAGAGCGCAGTTAACAAGCTCGTCAAGAAGACGGATAACAGAATGTAAGTCGATATTTTAACTCAATTCAAGCTATTTGAATACTTCATTGGAATTTTTTGCAGAAAAGAAGAGCAGCGAGTGATCCGGACACCAAAGGAAGATGAACAAGCGCTCAAATTGGTGCACGCGCCGAAGATTTCGTCGGCAATGTTCATGAAATACAACACACAGCTCGGACCGCCGTTCCACGTGCTCGTCGATACCAATTTCGTGAATTTCGCCGTCAAGAACCGAATTGACATGTTCCAGGGATTCATGGACTGTCTTTTCGCGAAAAGTGAGTTATTTCCGCCCTGTCTTCAATGTAATTTCTCTCTAGCAATCGTCTACGCCACCGATTGTGTCCTAGCCGAATTGGAGAAGGTCCGTCGGTTCAAAATTGCTCTAAAAGTGCTGAAAGATCCCCGAGTGCAGCGTCTGAAGTGCGAACACAAGGGAACGTATGCTGATGACTGTCTGGTTCAGAGAGTGACACAGGTATGGCTCGAAAATTTGTGTTTTCTGAAAAATACTTTGAAAATTCGAAAATTCGAAAACTCAACATCTTTTTATTAATATTTTGTGCATATTTTTCAAAAAAAAATCTAACAAATGCCGATATTTTATGCTCTATATATGACGAGGCAAGTAGAGGAATGCTGTATTGCTGAAGAGGCGTTTTGGCAACTTGAAACGAAGAGAAAACGAAGAAAGGCGATGAGGAAATCTGAAATTTCATCGATTTTCGTTTTCAGCACAAATGCTACATCGTTGCGACTTGCGATCGTGATCTGAAACGTCGCATTCGCAAGATCCCCGGAGTGCCCATCATGTACATTGTCAGCCATCGTTTCTCGATCGAAAGGATGCCCGACGCGTACGGAGCGCCGATGAACTAACTTACCTCGTGTCACGCATACAATCCCAATCGGTACACTTTGGTGGCGAGGAACGAGTGTAGAATGAACACGACGGGCTTCGCCGAGTTCAGCAGATCCAGTTCCTGCAATTTTTACTTGTTATCTTCTGTTTTGTTGTCTCTTTTGTTATCCCCTTCCCTTCTCTTCCCTTCCCTATCCTTTCACCATAATAAACTCTGGCACCGTACCTGTTCCCCGTGCGGAGGTCCGAAATCGATCCAGAGAAAGCGGCCTCCGTCGTCCCCGGTGGCTCGAATCGTTTCGAACGTGTGCTGCCACAGCGACTGAAAGTTTCATTCTTTCAATTGTTACTTCTATTTCTATGTATCTCTTTCTTTCTGCTTTCTATATTCATATACGTTCCTCAAATCGTAAGAGTTGCAATTCGAACGCAGAATGGCGTCCCGCCACGAAAATAAAAAAAACTACGGTGAAAGGGGCGTGGCTTGCTAATTTTTAATTTTATTTCACAGAAATCACAGATTTTTTTAAAATTTTTTGTCGGTTTTTTTTTACGATTTTCATGTATGTTTCGAGTGAAAATGCTTCGTTCAAATCGTTTTTAAGCATTTTCACTCGAAACATACAATCGTAAAAAAAAACCGACAAAAAACTAAAAAATCTGTGATTTCTGTGAAACAAAATTTAAAAATTAGGAAGCCACGCCCCTTCCACCGTAGTTTTTTTTTTCGTGGCGGGACGCCATTCTGCGTTTGAATCGCAACTCTTACGATTTTAGGAACGCATAATACTCTCACTTCATTTCCCCTTTCCTCACCTCTCCGGCCGACGAATTCAACGATATTCCATTGTCCAAATTGACTACCAACTCGCACGACTCTCCGCGCCAAAGACATGGTGCAGAGACTTGCGAAGTGGCCAGGCACGCTTCATATCCACCAATGACCACCGCCCGTACCCATCTGGCCAATTCCGCGTGGGTCTCGACGCGAATCGTATGTGTCCTGACGCCCTGTTGTGTTCCGGTCCGCATTCGGAACGATATCAGGTCTGTGAGTCCCTTGATGACCGGAGCACTTCGCGAACTCGTCTGCACCACCCTCGTCGCCACCAGCGGCCTGACAAGTCGTGGCTCCGCCCACTCGGCTTTCAGTTGCGGAACTGCTTCATAAAACAGAATTTCGCTGTTGGTCAATGTCATGAACTTTGGTTTCCACATGGAGATTCCGTTCTCTGATACCTGCTCGGCAACCCAACCCATATGCCTAACTTGTGGGTTGTTGCCGAGCATGATATTGACCTGGGCGAGTGCCTGAGTCAGAAGACAAGTCGTGCAGGCGTGCAGTGCTTCGAACCATCCGTCGGCTTCTTCGCTGCTCGAACACCTCATCGCCAGCGAATACCTTCCCGACGGACTGCGCATCTCCAGAATCCGACTCTCGGCGTCCGCGTCGATTCCGGCACGTGCCACATAAGCCAGCTTCAGGCCAATCGTCCGAACTCGTTCTCGAATGTCATCGTCCCATTCGACGTTCTCCACGATGTTCTCTCGGTGCAGCACGTCTTCTCTCCGGTACTGAACCTGCAGATCGACTACTCGACCGGCTCGTTTCAACGCTCGCACGGCTTCATCGTGCGACGCATCCAGAAGCGATTCGCCGTTCACCGAGACGATGACGTCGCCGAGGAACAGTTCGCCCGTTTGGTCGGCGGCCATTCCTTTGAAGATTTTACTGCAAAAAAATAGGGAATTAAATTTGATTTTTGCGATTGAATGTCAGCATATGAACGCCGGAATCGTGACGAGACCCATTTCCAATCGAACAGTCATTTTTCTACTGTCAGAACGGGCGGAAGTGTCTCCGCACACTCCATCTATCATTCAAGATCACATTGTCAGTGCGTGTGTGACGTCCACGTCCACCACCATCATTATCAAATGAAACCGGAAATTCACCTGATAATAATGGGCATGCTGTTGTCTCGTCCGCCCTTAATCGATATCCCCAATCCATTGCCGTCGTACTTGACGACTCGAACCGTTCGCTTCTCCGCTTCCACCTCGTTTTGTTCCATCGTCTGTAATGTTTCTCATCGTTTTTTGTTTCTCTAGAATGAATGCGAAAAGAGGCGAAACGAAACGAAACGAAACGTCGTGCCAATTTCGTTCTAATTCCTCTTTTTCTCATTTTTCTTGTGCCAAGCGGCATGCATCGCACGAATATTTTTGATTTGTTTTTTTTTTGCTCATTTCTGTTGTTCCAAAGAAATTCTGCGATGGATGGTAAATTTCAAAACCGCACCCACACCCTCGGAGATCTCCAGAAGACGTGTCCCTGGTGAGAACCACCGAATGACTAATAAGATAGCCTGGGCGAAAGCGCTCACTCGTTGTGAAAAATGAGCCGTCGTCGTTGAAAAGAAAAGTGTGGGCGACCGATCGGACGGACGAAATACGAGCCGGGGTTGATTCAGAAGACGTGACGACGGCGTCTAATGAGCTGTTGGGAAAGAAACGGAGATTCGACTTTGATAGCACAGCCAAGAATCAATACTCTTTTGTTTCTGTTTCAACGAAACTCAACTCGGTTTTAGTAAACTAGTGCATTTACTGCTGCAACCCGGCGAAGGGTTCTAATTATGCGAAGGCACAGCGGAGAAGACGTCGACGCTCTCAACGAAATGAGCAGAAGAAGCGGGCGCTGTTTTTTTTGTCTTCTGCTCACAGGGCTTCGGAATTTTTTGGATGAAACTGCTTCTGAGGCGACACAATCGTAATAGGGTTCGTAAAGGGAAAGGCAAACGCGAACATTAATCAGAATATTTATTTATTTAAATTCTGGATTTTTTTTCAAATTTTTGCGAAATTTTGGTTAAATTTCTGCGAAAACTTGGATAAATTTTTGCGAAAATTTGTTTGGATCGAGGAATTGTTCCGATCAATTTTTTTTTGATTTTTTTGAATTTTCGAATTTTTAAAATCAACTTCAAATAACTGACCTGAAGAGTGATAGCTGTGGGATCCAGGGTGGCGAGCACACGATGCCATTGTCCCTGAACGAAAATGTCGACGAGGCCCGATCGAACGGCGGCCATGACGCCGTGAGGAGCAGTGCTCTAACGGCCGCGGGAGTTCGACGTCTTCTGAAAGAATTGTATTTGGAATAGAACTCGAACTCAAACTCGAATTGTAGTGGAATGAGAAGGAAAACAGAAAGAAACGGGTTAGAAAAGAGGAAAACGAAGAGAAGGAGAAAGCACAAGAAAAAAGAAAGCGGGGGGCAATAATAGAATATTTGGGGGCCCGCTGCCTCCTCTGCTGATGCCTCTGCTGCTGTGGGAGCAGAGCAGCCCGCTCTTTCTTTTTCTCTCCTCCTCTCTCAATCGTCTATTTTCCGTCGGAAGGAGCCGGAGAGACGAATCTGTCTCTCTCGTCGCCAGACACCCTCCCATCTTGCTCATGTCTCTCGAGCCGGCTGTGTCGAGCCATCGGCGTCTCCGCTCGCTCTCGCATGACTTTCTCTCCATTGGCATGTGTGTGTGTGAGTGTGTGTGTGTGTCGAATTTATATATCGGTTATGATTCGGAATCCAAATCCCATCCGCCACCACCGGCTGAATGGGATGGGATGGCTTCCCGAACACTCTGCCACTTACTACTCCGTACGAGTGATCCCCTCTCCGCTCTTTGTTCTTCTTCTTCGTTAAGTATTTGATGAATAGTGAATAGTGAATAGTATTTGCTGAATTGTCTAACAAGATGAGATGGCAAATAGCAAATACAATGAATGTTATCAAAAGATTACACACTGTTTACTATTACTACTACATACTACTACTGGCGATGTAGTGTTTTGAAAAAACTTGAGGAAGTTAAACTGGACCGTGGTTCGTTTTTGTCGGAAATTTGACAATAGAAAACTTTCGATTCGTTGAATCCACATGCGTTGCCCACGTTGCCCCCATAAAACTTCTCTCGAGTTCTCCGCTCCGCCATTGATCACAGATCAAAAAGATTCTCTTTTTTCTCTCGATCCAACTGACAATGAGCCCCAAGTTTCACAAAGATCTACGAAGTTAGATTTCGCTCCAAACCCTGGTCACATTTTATCGGATCATTGGATCAAACTCTCAGACACTCCCGTCACTTACTCCACATTCCTATCAGTCCGATCAGCCGGATCTAGTGTCAATGTCAACCCATTCCGTTCCTCTCCCCCCAGGTGTCACGCCACTTACTCGTCATATCTCTTTCTCGAGTTTTTTGCTCTCTTTGTCTTCGCTCGTAAATATCGGTGAGAAAAAGAGAGAAAAAGTGGCTGGTTGGTTACTAGAAACCATTCGAGACGGGAAGGATGACACCCGCCGGGTGATGATCACCCGGTCAGCTAGCTCAGCACACACGTGCTTTTCGCCTTCTTCTTCCCACTCTGTCAACCTTTTCCGAGACCCGAATCGACTTGACTTGACTCAGATCGACTCGAATCACTCTGCCCGTCAACATTTTGCATTTCGCAATGAGTTCGGGTCGGAGTCGGCTCATGAATCGTCTCTTGATCCATTTGTCATTGGTCCAGGGGCTCACGAAACCGGTCGTGTCTGTCACCCTCACAACCTCCGCTTGGGTTGTTGTAAAGTGTGATTCTTTCGAGCCCCTCCGAGACAAAGCACTCAGCGGTTCGAGTTCAGCTTGACGCCTGATCCACGAGATTGGAATCTTGATTTTGATTTTGATTTTTCTTCCGAAGAAATTTGAAAACCGAAAAAAACATTTTGGACAAAGATCCGAATTCTATCGAAATTCCACTTGATTTCTGGTTTAATTTTTTTCGAAACACACGACCATGATTCGATTACGTACATACATACGTACATGGGTGTGTTTTGAATCAAGTACGTTTGGATTCCATTCCGCTATACTCATCTTTGATTCTGTTGTTGTGGGTGTTCCGGTTTTCGGCGGTTCTGACCCTTTTCAAAAATTGGAAAAATTGGAGAGAGATTCGATCTCGGCCAGGCTAGCAATTTTGTCCGGGCTACTCGTATTTGAACCCCTTTTTTTCTTTTTTCCCTTGACAATAAGATTCAAGATTTGGTTAGAGCGCACTTCTTCTTTACTTGTGTCTTCTGTGTTGAATTTTTAGTAGTATGTTACCGCGACATTTCGCAACCAAGACATTTCAGCGCTATAAAATGGGTGCTATAGCAAGACGTCGTAAACGTTGTAGCGACCGAAGTTTCATTTTTTTTTCTCAAATTTTTCAAAGAATGAATAAATTGGCTGCGTACCTATGCTCCTGCTTCAACATTGACACTGCACCGTAAAGCTTTGATGCGCTTGCGTTGAATACTCAGGCAACGAACCTATATATGCAGCCAATCTGTTTTCACACAACGTTACGTTTAAGCTGTGCATATTCTCCGGCTCTCCGCTCCGAATTTTCATTTTTTTTCTCTCAAAACAAAAAAAATCCGATGAATCATACATAACTAATTCGAGGGCGACCCGACCTTCTCGAATTTTTCATTTCTCTCGCTAAATATTTCGAAATCCTTCTCCCTCTCCCCTGTCTGCAAATTCATATTCCCCTCGGTCATATGTGTCCTTGTACTTGCTCTTCGCCCTCGAAAAGCACTTCTTATCGAATTTCACTCTGGATTTCCATCAAACACAAAGTGCGAATCCGATGCGATGCACATCTCGGTTTTTTCCTTTTTTTTTCCTCGTTTGCGAACTTTTTCCTTTTGCTCGAGATTTCCCTAAAGAAGCGAGAACGAACATTTTTTTTCTGTGTTTCCTCTTTCTTTCTCAGAAATTGCTCGCTTCCTTGTTTTCTTCCTCTTTTCTCCATGTGAGAAAAGAGGAAAAGAGTCGGATAACTGCCATGTTTGCTTCTTTTTGCTTCCTTCCTCGACGACGCCTTCTGAAACGAATAGAATACGCGCGGCGCTGAATGCATGCGCAAAAGTAAACAGAATCACATGGGAAAACGAACGAAACGTGGCGAATCCTCCTCCTCTTCCTTTTCTGCTTCCTTTTCTGCGCCACCGCCATCCCGATTTTCTTTTTTTCTCCGTTTTTAGTCGGAAAACAACAGCTTTTCCTTCTCTTTTTTCTCTCTTTTAGTCGCCAAATCTGTCAATCTTTCGAGCTTTTGCTTTGCTTTCTTTGCTATTTTTCGTCGAAGACACCCCTCAGACGAAAATAGGATTAGAGACGAACACGCTGCAGCGAAAGGAAATGAAAATGAAAAGAGAAATAGACTGACATGACGTGGCGATCCAGGGGGGGAAAGAGGGAATCGCCGCGCCGCGTTCGGTCGATTAGTCACCTCTCGTCGTCTCTGCCGTCTCTCACTCTCCCACTCTCTCTTTCTCCGGGCGCTGATAACGCTTATCACTTTTGTTTTTGTTTTATCAGCAGTTTGAAAACAACTTTATCATCTGTTGATTGTTGTCTGAACACCCTTATATCGGCTTCTGTCCGCCAGAAGAAGGGCTTCGGAACGATTGACTGCGTACGTTCGTTGAAACGTTCAAGTTTTGAGCTTCTAAATACGTGGAATATCCAGGTGACTTCTCCTCTCTCATTTTCTCATCTGCTCATCTACGAATGAATCCTCAGAATCCTTACAATCAGAATCCCGGGATTCTCCGGATTCTGTCTGTCTGTTTTCCCGTCGTCGTGTTTTTCGTATTTCCTGTCTAATTAGCTTCTCGTCCTCCCCTCTCCAAGACAAAGATCCATCGAGGGAATCCCTGAATATTCAATAATTCCGAGGAGCTGCTCCATCTGATTCTTTCATCTTCTCTACATAATCCCTCCCACCTAATCCCAGCATGTTATTGATAAGGATTATAAGGATAATCCGTGTCGTTCCTCATCATTTTCTTTTTGTCTATGGATGGGTCTCACGATTTTCTTTGAAAATTCCGGACCGGAGCAAATCGTTTTTCGTGGTTCGTTGCGAGACCCATCAGAAACCTTCTCGTTTTTAGATATTAATGCCCCACAAAATACGAAAAACGCCAAAAAAAAAGGAAAAACTTCAAACATGCATCAGCATCACGCTCTTTTCGAAGACGTCATGCCGCAGAGAAATCGTAAATTCTCCGTTTTTTCTTCGTCCTTTTCGTCCTTTTCCTCGTGCTTTTCCTCCCATTTTTGCTCTTTGTCTTCCTGTTCTCCTCCACTTGGATCCATTTAGTGTTAAATTGTCTAATTTTCTTTTCTGCAGCATTTAAATTCTCCCGGAAAAACACCTCGACACAACGATCTCATTTAGCCGCCAATTATCATGGAATTAACCGCTTTTAGACATCAGGTGGGTCTCGCAACGAAGATGTTTTAGATAAATTTAAAAGTTTCCATTTTCCAGGTAGGAGGTCATTTCGGGATACTGTCATGCAACGGCCACGTGGCAAAGCCGTCGAATCTGCGAGAAATGGCGTTTTATAAGGTGATGAACTCGGAGCTGAAGCACTTTTCGCCGGCGTTTTGCAGTGAGTTTTTTGAGGAATTTTTGAGACGAAAAATCAGTGATTTCTCGTTTTTTTTCCTGAAAATTGATGAAAAGCAGTTTTGGAATTGTTTTTGTTGATTTTTAGCGATAAGAATCGGAAAAATTGGTGGTAGTTATCGATTTTCCTGTATTCCAGAACAAGTCGATGTGCGAGCGATCGTCAACGAAAGCGACGGCCAAATCCAAGTGCAAACGCTGGAAAAAACAG
>LR563739.1:3973-16262 GCA_900536345.3 Caenorhabditis sp. 39 LS-2015 | reverse complement strand
TCCGCCGTGCACCCGCTGCGGACAACCGGCCGGTCAGGGATGTGCAAATCAGAAATGCAAAAAGTGCTGCAGATATCAGAGCAAAACCGAGATGTTGGACTGTAAACGTGAGTAATAAAAGAGAGCAGTGTTTTCCAAATTCGTGGCGAGACCCAGTTCGAATCTCCTTTTCAGCCCATCGCTACACTTTCGCCAATGCTCCGGGACTTGCTCAACAGCCAGTATCAACTGAAAGCTGAAACTTGTCTCTGACAGAATTATCGATTTTTCTTGTTATTTTCTTGTTGCGCAATGCATTGTTAATTTTTGCTATGTGATTTTGAGTGAATTTTCAATTCAACATTTTTATGTTTAACTTTTCTTTCATAAGCAGAACATTTTGAGGAAAATTTTGAAAAAAAAAACAAACGCATGATGACTTCAAGACGATCGGCAAGGGTTATCTGGAAAAAGATTTTTAGTTCTTCAAGAAAATGGAAGTTAAAAAAAACTCAAATTCACGGCCTAATTCTCACGTGATCTACTCCAGTAACCTTTCCAAATCAGATAAGGATCTCTCAAAAAAAGCAATCAATCAATGTGAAGATCAGCTTCAGTACTGACACGTACCGACGTTCTCCAGCATCGCTGGTTTAAAAAACTCAAGATGAAGCGGTTGGAAAATAATTTCATGGTGAGTGATGATCGATTGCGAACAGCGTTTCTTTATTCTTACGTCTTCAGATTCTCGTCCTCTTCCTCTGCTCCAGTGTCGACATTGCCGATTGTTCATTCACAGAAAACAAGAAGATTGAGAAAAGCATGGTGGCACAATGATGAAAAAAGTTCATAGAAATCCTTTTTTTAATGTTTTAATAGATAAACGTTTTTGGAAGTTTACATCTTACTTGCCAATTCTGATTTTTTTAGTGATTTATGAAAAATATGTTCTTGTTACCATTTTGCAATACGATGAGTAAATTTTTCATTTCAACATTTTGTTTGAGAATGTTTTTATGAACGAAATTAAAAAATCAAAACTATTTGGGGGAAGCATACAATTTATGCAACTGGCTCATCCACCAAACGCATGATGATTCCAAGACGATCGGCAAGACTTTTCTGGAAAAAAAACAGATTTTTAAACAGCTTAAACCCCCTCCCCCTTTCAAAACATTAAAATAGAGTCGCAATTCAAAAAAAAACAATATGCCAAATTGCGCAGTATTTTCGATATATTACACGTTTCACGGCAAGGTAGCCCAAGGGAAGAGAAATTTGACTCAACGTAAAAGTTAGGCCACTCACGTAAATTTACATTTTTACACGTGAGTGGCCTAACTTAAAATTTCTCTTCCCTTGGGCTACCTTGCCGTGAAACGTGTAATAACAGACGGAAAATTGAAAATTATGAAAATTACGGTGAAATTTTTAAAATCGAGGCGTGACCCGTGTGGCCGTGGACGAGGAGCGGCGCCACGTGGCCAAGGCCATTTTACGTTTTCGCGTGAGACTGCTAATATAAATCACCAATTCCAATTCAAAACACGTGTTCCCTTCAATGTCAAGAAAATAAACATTTAAAAAACAATTTCACGGCCTCTCACGCGATCTACTCCGGTGGCATTTCATTTTGTTCTAATAAGATAACCCCCTCAGAAAAAAAAGCAATCAATCAGCGATGATCAGCTTCAGTACTGCCTTTCGTCCGCATCGTCGGTGTGAACAACTCGCAAGCGAGGATTGCAAGCTGAGTATTCAAAACGAACGATGAAACGTTCTGGGAATCATTTCATGGTGAGTGGAACGGTTTGGATCATGCACACACCGTCAAAGCATCAAGAGGTTTTGACAGCGCGAAGCTTTCCGCCTGTCGCCGGGCTGACTTAGATTTACATTAGAGAGTGCGTCGAAAAAAATTTTTGAAAGAGAGGAATGCGGGCACAGGGCTAGCAGACTCTTCTAACACCTGCTTGACATCAATTTGCCCGCATATGGGACGTCAGAATTTTTTGGCATGCGAGCAAAATCGTATTTAACTTAATCAATCCAATTTTGAACTAACCCACATCGCAGACTGATCTATGCAACGACCTGACTGCGTACATTTCTCTGAGCTATCCTTACAATTAGAAAAAACTTGGATCTCGCGCTGCTGTCTTATAGAGCGGAAACATCGGCCGAGTCTTTTGCGGCGAATTTTTGTACAGCGGCGCAAGAGCTGACGCCGCAATTTCATTTCAATCTAACAATGATTCCAGATTCTCAATCTCATCGTCATCCTCACCACCATCCTTCCCGTTGTCTACTCTTCTCCATTCTTGAATTTCTATGCCCCGTTCGGCGAAAAAGTTGATGAAGGAGCGGCCAAGACGTGTTTCATGCTCAACGGTCAGCTTACTCTGTTCAATCAAAACGCAGAACAACAAGGCTATAAGTGCGTCTACACAGCAAATGTTTGGACTAAGGATGTGAGTGTTTTTCTTTTGTTTTCATTTCGATTTTTCCTTGACAGTTTTCAAATTTTTCGGCATTTTCCCACTCAACTCCCTAAACTTTTAGAAGAAAGCCGCGGAAGAGTTCTGCGCCAGCAATACCCCGTTTCCAGTCATTCGTGCATTAGTGGATAAGGTCGGATCCAGCACTAAGTGTGGCTACTGTTAGTTTCTATATTTCTTACAAGATTCAGACGACGTGGCGAAGTCTGCAATTAGGTGTATCGGCGGGTCCCGTTGAGGAAACTGTTACAGTATCGATGGCGTGAAGCTACTGTAACCGATTCCCCAACGGGATCCGCCGAGACACCGAGTAGCGGACTTCGCCACTTGGTTTGAATCTTTTAATATCATTCTTCCACCTCCAATTCTCAATTTTGCAGTGATCACCTTACAATGCCAGGCTGACTGGTGGCAGATCGATGGCCTTTGCTACAAAGTTCTCCACAACGACTTCACTTTTTCCGAGGCTAAAACGACATGCGCAAGTATGGTAAAACCGGAAGCGGAACCAAAATTAGCCGAGTTTTACTCGACACCATTCGGAATGTTCCTTGAGCATATGCATTTCTCGGAAGTCTGGGTCACAGTTCCGTATATCACTGAATACTTTCTGGATGGAGTCGGTGAAGCGGCAGTGTTTGTCAACGATGGCGCATTCAAGTATGACACGAAACAGGGGACACTGATATTGCAAAAAGAGAATACGAAACATCAGGCACTCTGTCAGTATAAACCGGCGACCACGGTGGCGGAAAATTACCGAAGAGCAAGAGAGTACGAAGAAATCTATCCGATTTATACGCAGGACAGCGGTATCAATGTGGTAACTTCAAGCTACTTGACGTATGCCATCTTAATAATAGAAAATCGAAAATCAAACAGACTTTCACCATTTCAGAATTCACCAAAACGATGCAAAAAGAGTTGGCAATCTTTTCCTGCCAAAGTTTGATACGATGGAGATTCGAGAACGATGCAAGGCACTTGGCAAGGTGATTGGTGTCGAAAGCTACCCACTGCTAGCAATCGAGTCGGAGTGGAGCGATATCAGGACTTATTTGAAAGTGAGTTTTCCTTTCGAACTGACTCATACGGCATGTTGTCAAGAACAAACCCTCTACAAAGAGCGCAACCAGAGAATTCCCAAAAATTGTCCAAAAATCCTAAATTTTCGCAATTGCGTTGCCATTTTGGTGCACTATCCGTCGTAACTTTTTGTCAACTAGTTTTCGGAAAATCAATAATTCTCAAAAGATCTCTCCAGATAAATATTCAAATGTAAACAATTCTTCACTTTTTTGTGCGGAATTGTTAATGTGTGAAATGAAAATGCATTGACAACTCAGTTTCTGAATTCCCGCCTAGCAGTTAGATTCAACACGCCGTGACTCATTGCCACAACTAAACAATGTCTGACACTTCCGAATAATGAAGAATATGCAAAAAAACGTTTTTTTTTTTCAGGATCACCGTTTCTATCTGACAAGTGCGTTCAAAAACGAGTGAGTGACCCTTTCGGATAAACAAACAGATTTCGACATTGTTTTCAGCGGATGCAAAGTGACGGATTATCAGGATTACGATGTCAGTACCGGAGCAGCAGTTGCAATCTTCGGTGCCGGAGAAAATACACAACGCGTGTGTAACGCATTCAGCTTTTCGTTCCATGAGTATGCATCTGTATATTCTTACCATATACAATTCGTTTTCTTTCAGAAAAAAACGAGCCCCAAGTATGGCTGCAATGCGAGCTCCTGCAATCTGCGCACTTCGTTTGTCTTTTTTTCTAAACCTAAAACTTGAGATAGCTTCCAGACTCGTTTACGTTTGAACAAGCGCCATGCGAACCCGGCTGGATTCCATTTGACAGAAATGGTGTAACCCGATTCTGCCACTTTGTGAGTTGAAATACAGGAAATGATACCAACAGAAAACAATACAGGTATACAGCAAACAGCTAATTTTACATTCTGAAGCAAAAGAAGCTTGTCTACAAATGAATGCTGCGTTGAGTGGATTTGATAGTGAAGCGGAGATCGAAGCTGTCTGGCCGTATTGTATGTTTTTTTCTTTGAAAGATCAATAGGCAAAATCATTCTTATATAATAACTTTCTTATTCTGTCCGGATTTCCGAGATTTTCATTTCCAATTTTTCCGTTTTTCCGTTTGTATTTCTGTGCGCATTTGACCTGGGTCACGTAAAAATCATATGGTATTCACGCGGAAATCGATCACTTCCAGAAAAAAGACACGCCAGCCTGATGCGGCGCAGCCGCACGTTCAGGCTGGTGTTAGTATTTTCTCACTAGAAAATTGTCGCGCTTTTAATTAAAGAGCTCAAACCATGACGTTACAGTGAAAAGAAACATTAATTAGCGTTGTGGATCAGTTTGAAAATCGGTAATTATCGGTTATCGGTAATACACCGACACCGGTAACTCCCGGTAGATACCGATCGGCGTACCGGTAAACCCATATCGGTAGGTACCGATAGCGATTTCCGGTAATTACCTATTCTACTGGTAGCGGTTACTACCGATCCAGTGACACTATTCATAATGTTGACCACTATGAACTTTTGAAGTGAACAATATTTGCAGTGAACATTACAAAACAATACCACTATTGGCTTGGAGGAGTGATTCCGTGCGAGGTGGACTGCCAACAAGGTTACATGGCTAGCTGGGATGAAGGTGTGGCGAGGAATACCACACTTCTCAACAGTTACAACCATGCAGAATGGGAATGGAAAGAGAATGGAAATGATATTATTTCATATCGCGCGAATAACAAAGCACTTCATACGCAGTAGGTTGATTTGATGTTGATATTTTAATCAACATTCGAAAAAACAACGCAGTCGCGTGAATATGCAGACAAACATTGAAATATAACTTTTTCAGCCGTAAGGATGACCTCCGCTTCAAGCATAAGTTTTACATTTGTGGAAAGTACGCGGGCTTTTCAAGAAAGAAGATTCTGAGTAACTGACGTGTAGCCAAGTGAGGAAACCCACCATGTTCCCAGGAAGTGAATGCAATGTTTAATAGATGAATAAATTGATTTTAGTGTTTTTTGTTTTGTTTTCTGGCGCATAAACGTTCCTCAAGCCGGATTCATGAAAAAATTTATTAGATACCAGCATGGCTCCGGCGGCTGTCGCCGCCGTTTCCAGCTGGATTCCGCTAGTTGTTGACTATTTCTAGTAAATGAACACACGTTTTATGTGCGGAGATAGAAAAAGTTCATTGCTAATTCCAATCGATATTTGGTTTATTTTTTTGGATGGAGTTCAGCAATGAGTTCTATTTGCAAGGAATGATTGCGAATAGCGGACCCTATATATTTTTCGAGGTTGAAACCAAACAGACAGGAGGTTGCGTGCCTGATTCTTTCTTCAATCTATAGTCTCCCATACTTTGAATTTTACAATACATTTCGATAACGTATGTCAGGGTAGCGTTTTCTAGGTCAAGTAACTCATTTTGCTAGAAAACAAACCTTTTTAAAACATTGATAAATTGGATTTCACAACTCGCCAGTTTGCAACTATAACGTTTCGCAACTACAACTCGAATTATTTTCTTCAAAATGCTCTCTCAAACTTCAATTCCCAATATCTGTCGAAATATATTTATCTTTACATTTGGACCTGCGAAACGTTGCAGTTGCGAAGTGGCGAGTTGCGGAACATTACAGTTGCGTAACGTTACAACGTCGCGTTGCAAAATATCGGGGTGCCCAGGGGTTGAGAGGATTAGAGAATCCAATTCGGTAGCAGCATTTGAACGAAACCGGGCAGAAGGGGACTTATCCAGCATTACGGGACGCGAGAGACGGTCTACGTGCTCCCACAAACATTTCGAAGAAAGTGATCGGAAGCCGATAGCCTAGTGGGTTGCGATGAAGGCGCGCAGTAGAGAGACCTCTTTTTTCATATCTGAGGCTTCCGTACTTGATCAGAGTTTGGAGGGGAAAAGTTTTTGAAAGTCGGAAGTCGAATCACCATCCATAAGTTCCTCTACGTTCCTTGAATCAGAAACAGCAAGAGAGGGTGTGCTCGCTCCCTCCCATTTCGATTATCTGACCGGCTGTCGACAGCAATAGTGAGGGCAGCGCGCAGCAGAGAAGTCGCGAGTTCAACTCCCCTGTATCAGAATTAAGTTTTCTTTCATGTTCCTCAAGGCAGAAACGACATCCATCGTACAGCCTTCATTTTTCGCTTCTATCTTTCATAACTCTCCAACAGGAGGCCCTTTTGGCTAGTTGTGTGCATTGCTGCCTCCCCATAAGGAGACCTTTCAAAATTTGTATCACGCCCCAAAATTAGAAGGCTGTGAAAAATGGTATCTGAATAAGTGAACCGACTTTAGCACAGGCGCACGCAATTTTCACTCTGGCAGCGGCCGACTCATTTGAACCACTTTCCGCGTTCATACCATTGCCCTTTGGCCGGCAGATTGGGATGCAGTCGGCGGCCGAGTGGTTGCGCGTTTGTTTTCTGTGCGCACGGGCGCGGGTTCGAATCCGCCTGCTCTTTTATGTTGCACGCAAAAAAGTGCGCACAGAAAGAAATACGGAAAAACGGACATACGGAAAAACGGAAAAACGGAAATCCGGACAGAATAAGAAAGTTATTATATAAGTAGGCACCGCAATGAGTTTCTCGAAACCCAGTTTTTGACAAAACTTTTGATTGAAAATCATTCAATATGTTTATGGGAGTCCATTCCCAAAAAATCTTTCAAAAATTTTCAGTATTTCCGGAGTTACAGCCCTTTTTCTGCGCGCTTTTTTTGCACTGATTTTCTGCCGAGGAGGGGGCGTGGTCTATGGTTGCAAGAGCGCGGCGCGGTTTTTCAATAAATTTTTTGACTGGCCGCTGAACTCAAAAACCTTTGAAACATGTTTTTCTATGGAGTTTAGTGATTTCAGAAGTTCTAATGTTTGTTTTCAAAGAAAAAAAAAAAGAAAAACGGGCAAGCGGACTCGAGCCAGCACCCTCCATCTGAGCAACGCGCGCTTAACCACTTTACCAAACCTGCCGGCGCGGCCGCTCGCTCGTTTCCCTTCTTGAACCTGCTGCCGCCGCCGTTTTGCGACCGCGCCGCTGGTGTGGAAATTTACGTTTTTTGGTGCAAAAATCGAGATATCCTCTGAACAAAAAGTGATCTAAAACTTTTTCGCTAGAACGGATTTTGAGTTTTTATAGGGAAATCGATCGGAAATTGCACGTAGAATCCGAATTTGATGTCAAAAATAGTGACCTCGAGCTGCAAAGGCCTCAAAATTAAGAAAATGTAGTTTTTTTTTCAAAGACCTCAACTTCTTCGGCAGAGGAAACCTACTGAAAGTGCTTCCATGACTCTGAAATTTTTTTTGGGACACTTTAGTATCATCCTTTTCAGTTTTCAATCATAAAAATGTAGGGTCGTCGCTGAAAATTTTTCGCTATTTTCAGACGAAGTTTGAGTCTTTACAGAATTTTTTCGCGAGAACGGATTTTCGATCTACTGGAAAAACGCATTCTTTATCTTAAAAACAATCTAAATCAATCAAGAAAAAGTGTGACCTCGATTTGGGTAGTGCGAAAAAAATCGAACTTCTGTCTTCAATTTTGATTTTCTCGAAAGATCGCGAAAACTAGAAGTTTTTTGATAAAACTGATAGTGCCAATCGATTCTACGGGTCGACATACGTATATAAAAGTGGTTTCTACCATGGTCAGCCATGTCTGGACCGCGCTAGGGGTCCACAAAGAGGCAAAAACGAAATGGTTAGAAGAAATCGGTCGGCCACGCCCCCTTTCATTGCGGTCCCTATATATAAGAATGATGATATTAGGTGAATGCATTCATGATTACGGTTTCTGGTCTAGACGAGCAATCATCGAAAATGAAAGAAATTCTGAACGACGTTGATCTATGTTAATTTCTGCAATACGACTTATGAATGAATTTTCCCATTTCGAAACTTTTATTTTGAAATTTTTATGTCTACAAGAAGATTTTTTAGCCAACAAAACAATTTGGGGAAAAATTTGAAACAAAATTATCAATTTTATGCAACAGGCTCATCCACCAAACGCATGATGACTCCAAGGCGATCGGCAAGGTTTTTCTGGAAAAAAAGGATTTTAGAATGAACAAAACTTGAAAAGAAAATGAAAATACCCTTTTTTAAGAAAACAAGCATTTTCATTAAAAAAAAAAACAAAACTGATTCACGGCCTGCATCTCACGTGATCTACTCCAGTAACCTTTCCAAATCAGATAAGAATCTCAGAAAAAACACAACCAGTCAGTGACGATCAGCTTCAGTACTGATATTTCCGTACAGCCAATCGCCATCGGTGGTTTAAAATCTCGAGATGAGCCGGTCTGGGAATTATTTCATGGTGAGTGAAAAAAGACAGTTTTGATATGACTTGTCTGTGTTGCGCTGATGGTAAATATCGGTTAAACTGTTGACCGCGCCCTTTGAGGGCAGTTTTAGCTCGAGCCAGGGTTCGAGCAAAGCTTGAGCCGATCGCGACACAGCAGCTTGTTAATTGCGTTTTGGAACAAATTTGAGAATGGCAAGCAAGGGGGAGACGCAAGCTTGGTAGGGCGTAGCGTAGCACGATGGTTTGAACTCGAACTCGAACGCGCACAAACATGGTTTAGCCTTCTTCATTAATCATCCTAGGGATGCTCTGCTGTTTTGATTTTTGCTAACCGTCTCGAGCCATAATATTGTTTTCTGGCAAATTGACCTTGGCCTAGAAAATTTTTCCATCGACCGCTGGTCTCACCTAATCTTAATGCGCCAAATGTAGGAACTCTCGCTAAACCCTGTGGGCGTCACAGCTAAAATGTTGGGAGGGGTTTTACGGGGAGTTTGTGTTTAGGAGCGCTCTGCCAGAGACGTGATCTTGGCTACGGCGGCGCAAAAGATTACGGCTCCGAGTCATTCCAATCTGCTAATGATTCTAGATTCTCAATCTCATCGTCATCCTCACCGCCATCCTTCCCGTTGTCTACAGTTCTGCATTCTTGACTTACTATGCTCCGTTCGTAAATATAGTTGATGAAGGAGCGGCCAAGACGTGCTTCATGCTCAATGGTCAGCTTACCCTGTACAATCAGAACGCAGATCAGCAAGGCTATAAATGCGTCTACACTACGAATGTTTGGACTAAGGATGTGAGTACTCTGTTTTTTTAACACTTCTTGAAAATTTCAACTCGATTTTTTCCTTACAATCTTCTTAACTTTCCTTAATTTGTCCAATCAATTTTCCCAATTTTCAGAAGAAAGCCGCCGAAGAGTTCTGTGCCAGTAACACCCCGTATTCAGTCATTCCTGAGTTAGTGGATAAGGTCGGATCCAGCACTACGTGTGGTTACTGTTAGTTTCTATATTTAAATGATCCTCCCACGTTTGATTCTCAATTTTGCAGTAATCACCTTACAATGCCAAGCTGACTGGTGGCAGATCGATGGACTTTGCTACAAAGTTCTTAACACTGACTTCACATTTTCCGAAGCCAAAGCGGCATGTACTGGATTGACAACATCAGAAACGGAAACGAAATTGGCCGAGTTCTACTCGACATCTTTCGGAATGTTTCTTGAGCACATGATATTTTCGGAAGTCTGGGTCACAGTTCCGTATATCACTGAATACTTTCTCGATGGAGTCGGTGAAGCGGCGGTATTTGTGAATGATGGCGCATTCAAGTACGACACAAAGCAAGGGACACTGATATTGCAAAAAGAGAATACGAAGCATCAGGCTCTCTGTCAGTATAAACCGGGAACGACGGTAGCTGAAAATTACCGGAGAGCAAGAGAGTACCAAGAAATCTACCCGATTTACGTGCAAGACAATGGTATCAATGTGGTAACTTCAAGCTACTTAACGTATGCCATCTTAATAATAGAAAATCGAAAATCAAACAGACTTTCACCATTTCAGAATTCACCAAAACGATGCAAAAAGAGTTGGCAATGCTTTCCTGCCGAAGTTTGACACGATGGAGATTCGCGAACGATGCAAGGCACTTGGCAAGGTGATTGATGTCGAAAGCTACCCACTGCTAGCAATCGAGTCCGAGTGGAGCGATGTCAGGTCTTATTTGAAAGTGAGTCAATATCAAATAATGATATTATGAAAATTTCAAAAAAACACTCATAACCCATAATATTTCAGGATCATCGCCTCTATCTAACAAGTGCTTTCAAACACGAGTGAGTCAAACACAACTATTTTGTGGACAAGCGATTTTAAAATGGTTTTTAGCGGTTGCAAGTTGACGGACTATCACGATTACGATGTAACTACTGGAGCAGAAGTTGCCATCTTCAGTGCTGGAGAAAACACACAAAGCGTGTGCAATGCATTCAGCTTTTCGTTCCATGAGTACGATTCTCAATATTCCTTTCACATATCATGCAACTTTCAGAAACAAACGCGCGCCAAGTATGGCTGCAATGCGAGCTCCTGCAATCTGTGCACTTCGTTTGTTTTTTATCTTCATCTAAAATATTGTTATTAAAAACACTGATCTTTTCAGACTCGTTTACGTTCGAGCAAGCACAATGTGATCCAGGTTGGATTCCATTCGACAGAAATGGTGTAACCCGATTTTGCCATTACGTAAGCTGAACCCCTAATTGTAAGAAAAGAAAAATAATCAAAATCACAGGTTAATAGCGAAAAAGAAATCAAGTTCCATACAGCTAGGGCAGAATGCTTACGAAAAGGTGCTTCTTTGAGTGGATTTGATAGCGCAGCGGAGATCGATGCTGTCCTTCCGCATACTAAGAGTAAGTGTTGCCAACATCACTGGGGTTACATTGTACTCCTTACAAGCATTCCAAGATTAATGAGGCTTGACTTGTGAAAGTTAACTACGTATAGGTTGTAAGTAGACGTGAAGTTCAATCGAGTTGAGCAAAAAAAAAGAGAGAGAAATTATAATTTCTCTCAAAAATGCTATTGTCTTCTGCTTCCAAAAAATTTCAATAAATGTGGTGTCTTAGTGTCATTTGTAATTCTCATTTGCAGCGAAACGCGACGGGTCCGAACCACATTATTGGCTTGGAGGAGTGATTCCGTGCCAGGTGGATTGTCAAGCTGGTTTCGTGGCTAGTTGGGACGAGGGTGTGGCGAGGAATACCGCGCTTCTCAACAATTACGATCACACCAGGGCTCCTTGGACACTCGAAAGTGATATTATTTCACTGCGTAGTGATTACAACGAACTTCATACACAGTAGGTTCATTTGATGTGAGAATTGAATACCACTTGGTGTTCGAAAAGAACAGTAGTGAACAGAAAATTGAAACTCCCTATTTTTCAGCTATCAACAGCTGTGGGGAACCATGTATTACATTTGTGGAAAGTACGCGGGCTTTTCGAGAAAGAAGATTCAGAAAAACTGACGTAGTCAAGTGCGGGAGCCCACCATGTTCCCAGAAAGTGAATGCAATGTTTTGTAGATGAATAATTTGATTATAGTGTTTTTTTCCGTTTTCTAACACACATTTCGAACAAAAAATCAATAATCGAAAACAAAATCGGACTCACCAAATGCTCCAACTGCTTCTTTTTGTACACAATTCCTCCCAAATCGTCGCACATGTTCATGTGAGCTCGTTCCGGATCTCCCGGCACCTGTGGAGGTCTTTCCGGGTTAATCGGTGTCAGATTGCGTGTTTCGTCAACGAATTCTTGCAAACGGACCGGAAAACCGGGAGCGAAGCATTCCGGATCGATGGCAACGAAACATTGTCCCTGAAAATTGGAAATTTTTCGAGAATAGTTT